>PVKA01054589.1:0-10705 GCA_004027165.1 Ctenomys sociabilis
TTAGGATATAAGTGCTATTTATTGGTTTTCAAATTTAAAAATTAATGTTTAAAAGAGGATTAATGATGGCAACAGAAAAGAATGTGAATTTATTCTTATCTGAAAATAAATGCACTTGTGACAAACACTGCTAAGTGAGGCATCGGCTTACAGAGAACAAGCAGAGCAGAAGCTTTTAAAGTTGATGCAATAAAATTTTAAGTTTTGCTACAAGGACTTAGGTTACAACATATCCAAAAATGAGTTAAACATTTAATACAGATATTAAAATTTAGGAGTGGTTTGCCATTAATCATATAGCTTATAAGAAATAAACAGAGCTCAAGAAAGAAACAAGTTACTGAAACAGATTCAAAGAGAAATAGAAAATCTGAAAAGAACTGGGAAGGAAATTGAACAAATAATTTAGACATGTCCTAAGGCGATAAATTCAGACCAAGATGTCTGCATCACTGAGTTTTACCAAACATTCATGAGACTTAATACCAATGACTGTGATTAAGGTCTCTCCAGACATTCATGCAAATGAAGGTTTTGTTTCTGTGGCAACGGTGTTGGGAGATGCTATGAAACCTTTAAGAACTGGGCTCTAGTGGGCATTCCTTGGGTCTGTGGGGGCCCTGGTCTAGCAAATGACTGTGAGACTTGGAGCTTGCTTGAGGGGATGGTTATATAAAGAACAAACCTACTCCCCCACCCCACGCCTGTTTCCTAGCCAGCTCTGTGATTCTCCCCGACATACATGCTCCTGCTGTCTACTGTGGACCTTTCCCTGAGCCTAAACTCTGCTGGCTAGATTTTCAACCTCCAAAAAACATGAGATAAATAGACTTCTTTGCTTAATAAAGCTATATGCCCCAAGGGTTTTGTTGTAATGAGGAAAAGCTAATGCGTTAACCTTTTATGCAAACACATACGACAGCGACAACAAAAAGAATGATTCTCAACTCAGTCTTACATCTAGGCTCATAATATTCTAATACAGACAAAAACATTCAAAGGAAAGAGAATAAGTAGGTCAGTATCTGTTATGAATACACAGGCACATGTTCTCAACAAAATATTAGCAAATTGAATCTAGCAGCATGTAAAGAGGATTATGTGACCAATTGGGATTGTAGGAATCAAAGTTTGTTTAAATAAAATAATTAGTTTACATAATATACTGTATTATGTAGAATAAAGAAAAAGGAATTAGTCTTTCACTTGATGTAGAACAAGAATTTGACAAGATCTAACCCTTTTTTCAATAAAGAAAAACTTCAGTATACTAGAAATAGTCTGTAACCTCTTTAGTCCATGAAAGGAATCTCATAAAAATCATATAGCTACTGTCACACTTGATGATGAAAGTTGAAAAATTTGCCCTAAGATCAGGAACAAGGCAGAGTTACCCTAATTTGCAGAAATTGACAAGCTAGCCTAAAAAATTTATACAGAAATATGAGTTCCACAAATAATCTTATTTATTAAACATAGACCAATTTGTTTACTTTTATTTTCTTTAAGAGAGTACAAATTAGAATTAAAAGAAAAAAAATACAAGCAATATGTATTTTCACTTAGCAAAGTAACATAAATTTTACAGTATTTTTGTAATACATAGCATTGTCTTCCAACCAATCATTCATATTACCAGATATATGCATGTAAAATTGGAAGAAGTAAAAAGAAAGAAATGTATAAGAAATTAAGACAAAAAGAAGAAATCATTGAAAAAAGACACAAAACAAATTAAAGCATTAACTGCTTCTTTCCATAGACTAGCAGAAATGCATAGAATCTCACTGTCATTTTAATGTGAATTTCTTGAATGAACAATGATTTTAAATGAATGACTGTCATCAAGAAATCAGCCAACAACGTGTTGGCTCTGGGAAAAAAGAAAATCTCTGCTTGTTGGTGGAAATGTAGACTAGTGCAGCCACTGGGAATTAATGTGGCAGTTCCTCAAAACGTAGGATTATTTCAAGTATGAGTATGGTCTCTAGTTGTATTTATCTATAAAAGTATCAAGTTTATACTTCTTATAACTGCTTAATACTCCATTGTATAAAAGTACTACATCTGTTTATCCATTAGTCAGTTTATGGGTTTTGAGATTGTTTCCAAGGTTTAGCTATGACAAAGTGTAGTGCTAAAAATACATATATCACTCTGGTATGTATGTCTGAGAAACTAATTTGAAGACAGCAATATATAATGTAACAAATACTGTTGAATTCCTGTCATTTGGTCTAGTGAAATTTTGTACAGTTTCTAATGCTTATTATTATTATTATTATTTTATGTATTTAGTATAGGGTCTACAGAGTCTCACTACAAAGATCCAACTTGTATCCACAAATAATCTTGAAATAAAAATATTACATATTTTCTGATTTCAAAACTTAACACATAGCTACAGTATTGACTGTTAATGGTATATTTTATATATTATATATATGCATAAATAAAATAGAATAGTTTAGAGATAAGCTCTTCCATTTATGGCCAGTTTAATTCTGACAAGATTTCTAAGGTAATTCATTACATAACAATAATATTTCGACAGACGGCACAGGGAGAACTCCAGAGGCACATGCCAAAGGACAAAGTTGGAGCTTTTCCTTGGAACATATATAAACATTAACTGAAAATGAATCATAGACCTAAATGTAATAGCTAAAAAGACATCTCTTAGAAGAAAACACAAGATAGCAAATCTTTGTAACCTTGTGACAGACAATGGTTTGTAAAATAAAATATGAAAGCACAACTGACCGAAGCAAAAACAAATAAACAAACAAAAACTAGATTTCAAAAATGTTAGCAACTTTTCTACTTTAAAGAAGTGAACAGAAACCCCACAGATGGAGAAAGTATTTGTAAGGAATATATAAAAGGAATTTGTGTCCAGAAGATGTAAAGAATTCTTATAAACCAGAAACAAAGACAAGGATAGGCAATTTAAAAAACAAATGGGCATGAGAGTTGAATAGACAAGCCAGATATGATGACACATGCTGTAATCCTGGTGCCAGAGGCTGAGGCAGGAGGGTCACCATGAGTCTGAGATCAACCTGGGATACATAATGGGTTCAAAGTCAGCATTAACTACATAGTGAGACCCTGTCTCAAAAAACAAACAAAAAAAGAGGAAGAGATTTGAATAGACCTTTTTTTTTTTTAAAAGATGTCCTAATTACTTTTCTCTCATTGCTGGGACAAATACCTGTCATCCAAAATTAAGGAAGGAAAGTTTTGTTTAGCTCACAGTTTGTAGAGCTTTCAGTCCATACTCAGCTGGCTCCGAGGCAGAGTGGCACATGGCAGAGGGCAGCTGTCCATGGGAGTGGGAAACAGCCAAACAGCAACAGGGAGGAGTATGAGGCAACAACAACAGAGACTTTTCCTACTGTGCCTTCAGGCTTTCTGTCCTAGGGTGGGTGCAGCACTCACACCCATAATCCTAGCAGTTCTCAGATCCATAATCTCAGTTTTGCATGATGAATTAATCTCAAACTCTAGAACCCTGTCCCAATGACCACATGAGACTTTAGGGGGACAACTATACATAAACCGTAACAGAAGACACATGTTTAATAAGCATATGGAAAAGTCGCTCAACATCATTTGGTGCAAATGCAAACCACAGTGAGCTACACTTCATGCCCACTATGGTGGCTATAGCTAAAATGGAAAATAGAATTGATGAAGCTACAAAAAATTGAAATTCACACATTACTGGGAGAAATGTAAAACAGTACAGCTATTTTAGGAAGCACTTTGGCATTTTCTTAAAAGTTTAAACACAAGGGTCTTATCTAATACAACAGCTCTGCTCAAGGTGTATACTGAAGAAATCTGAAAACACATGTCCACCTGAGAACTTGTACATGGTCATAGCAATATTTCTTATGAAAATAAAGCATGAAATAGTTCATGCATCTATCAACTGATGAAGGGATAAATAAAATGTGGGATAGCCATAAAGGGGAATATGCTGGGCCGTAAGAAAGGATCCACGTCTGATACATGTTACCCACGGACAGACTTTGGAGAAGCCAGTCATAGGAAAGAAGCCAGTCATAGATGAAGTACTATGTATCATCACCTAGATAATCATGTACTTCATATACATGATTTGATGCGTATGAAATGTTTAGAATAGGAAAATATTAGCGCTAGAAAGTAAAGTGATGGTTGACTAGGGCTAGATGGGTGGTGATGGGATGCAGTTAATGACTGATAATGGATAGAGGCTTTCTTTTTAGGGAAACAAAAATTTTCTTAAAAATAAGATAGATCAGCAGAAACACCCAGTACAGTTGTCCAAACCATCCTGCTTACATACCTACATAATCAGATAATACTTAATTTGTCTTGAGTCCTTTTTTCAATTGTTGGTACTTTTTCTCTTTTTAATTTCTTATACATTTCTTTCTTTTTAATTTCTTCTTCCAGTTTTACATGCATATATCGGGTAATATGAACAACTGGTTGTAAGACAATGCTATGTATTACAACAAATACTATGAAATTCATCTTACTTTGTTAAGTGCAATTCTGTATCACTTGTAATTTTCCTCTTGTAGTTCAAATTTATACTCTCTTAAAAATAAAAAAAAATAAGATAGTGGTTGTGCGGCCTTGTGAATATGCTAAGACATTTAGAATCATGCACTTTATTATAGTTTTGGGACAGTCTTACTATTTTACCAGCCTGTCACAAGCTATTGTGCCTGGATGAATTGAATACTTTAAATTCTATGGTTTGTGAGTTACATCTCAATGAATCTGTTGAAAAACTGGGGATAAAATAGAGAGTTTTGGTGTGCAATAGAATGTCCCATTCATATATATGGGATTTTAATTTACAGAGGTGGCTATGACAGGCCACAGGGGAGGCGTAAGTTTTTATCACTTGTGTTTCCCCAGAAAAGGGGTGCACCAGGCTATGCAGGGCTACATGGGGAAGCATTAGCTTTGGTGAGGAGGTAAATGGAGTGAGAGGAGATTCCAGCCCAGAACCTTAATTAGCAAGCACAGGGGTTCCTTTGCAAGCACAAGGCAGAGTTGGGTACACAGTTTATGACTGTTTAATTTGAATACTTTTCAAGGGGCTTGGGCCATAAGAAATGTTTCTATTTATCTGATCATTGACAAGGGTTTATTTTGGGCAGAAGCACTATTAGCTTGACACGTGAGCAGATAAAGGAGACAGGTAGGAAGGTAAGCCTGTTAGTCTGCACGAGAAGGGGGATCCCAGGGAGCCCTTTGTTATCCCTAGGAACTAACTAGCTTCAAAAACTAGCTCAGATGGCTCTGTGGCGCAATGCAAAAAGGGTAGGCTTTCCTTAGTCAGCAAGGTCACTAACATCAGTGAGTAAAGAATGTAGAGAATAAGGAAGTCTAGTCAATGTAACTGGACCCTCTAATGCATGGATGCTAAACAGACATCCATGGAATCTGAGAGAACAATAGGAGTTAAGTTCCTAACCCTCCTTTGGCCCCAAGCTGAATGACAGGGCCTCAGGCATGCTACACAATTGTACTGTCAAACTGTTTCTCTAGCTTTATGAATTGTTCTTTTTCATATCAGGAAATAAAAGTTAACTACAGTTGACAAATTCAAAAAGTACAGACAAAATATTATTAGTTTGGAAGAGGAAAAGTAACTCGGGAGGGTTAACTTCAGAAGTGGACAAAAGCATAGCATTTGGACTTGGTGTGAGAAAGCCTGGAGATGGGGACCATTGCATTTCATTATAAATTTTACTTATGATTGATTCTTTAAAAATACAAGAGTTGATATTATTTGAATTTTAAGGATAAGAATGTATACACTCAGTTAGTGGATAATAGCTCTTTCATTTTGTTACTCTTATTCTTTAGGGACAAGCTTCTCATGTGCTCCAAACACAAAGTATATTTTCCTTTTTTTTAAATTTTTATTTATTTATTTATTTTATTTTATTGAAGTACAAATATGAATCAGACACCTTAACAAGACAGATTCGATAAATTAATACATTGCAAACTGTTTTCATAATGTTTTGGTAACGTACAAGGTGCATACATGATATTATACTTACAGACATTATTATAGCAGATGTCTCTCATCAGTAAATTAAGAGTGTAGCTGTTTACTTATCTTATTTTTTTATACCTGAATTATATCAAAAATTCAATAATTATTTTCCTAGTGGATGACCATAGTACTAGAAGCCGACATAATATCCTGTCCAACCACCGTTAGTGCAAGTCTTGCCTCTCATAGGATTATGTAGAAGCACAGCATTATCTATCCCAACTGTACTGTCTATACACACACATCATGATTTTTTCTTTCTATACCCCTTCCTTTGTCTACACCTGTCAAAGGTGTGAACTCCATTGTCATTCAACTAACTTAGGTGCTTGAACTTGACAGCACAATCCAACACAGTCCAGCATTCCACAACAACAGTGAGTTATTCAAAGAAGTAGTTGACCATAGCCATTTACAGCTCAGCTTAATATTATGGCCCCACGATGTATACTTCATTTTTATACTTTTCTGCTAGATGGTTAAGACCTAGATAGAGCAAGACTTATATACCAACACATGTACTTTATGTTTCTTTATGGTCAGTGAAGTTCCCTCAGGGTTTATCTTGTAGTTCTGTACATTATTCTGTGGATCCCTTGTCTGTGTCATCCATGTGGATGAGTCATGGCCAATGCTTGACCAGTTTGTTCTCTGTGAGAGCCTGAGAGAAAGTTTTCTCTCTATGTGACTCTCCCCAGTATATTTTCCTTTTGTTACATAGTGAATCAAAGACTGACTGCTCATAGAGACATATTACATGGTCTTTGAAAAATATAGCTTACTAGTTTTATTGTTCTGAATAGGCATTCACTTCCATATTCGTTCATTAAATACTTGGTTTTCCATTTCATCAGTTTCTGCACCTGCAGATTCTATCAGTTATGGGAGAAAAGTATAAGAACATTTTCAATTTACCTAAAACACATATAGACTTTGTGTTGTTGCAAATTCTGAAACAATACAGTACAATAAGCATTTATGTTGCATTAGGTGTCATCAATAATCTGGAGATGATTTAAAACATGGGAGCTGCAGTTCTGCCCCAAATTTTCTTATCAAGGAGATTATGGGGCCACAGAAGAAAGTGATCGACAATGTAGAGTGTGCCCAAGGAGAGTCAGATGGAGAGAAAATATTCTCTTAGGCTTTCACAGAGAGCAAATTGGTCAAGCAATGGCCATGACTCATCCACATGGGTGACACTGACATAAGATCTACAAACTGTCATACAGAGTTTCAGGACAAATCCTGAGGGGATTCAACTGACTTTGGCAGATACAAGGCATTACATTTCTTGTTATATAGGCCTTGCTTCAGTTTGGTCTTAACCATCCAGCAGAAAAGTATAAAAATGTGGTATAAAAAATACAGCCATATTAATATGCTAAGCTATAAAAAGCTCAAATCAACAACTTCTGACATTGCCAGTCCTACAGATAAACCATTACTATTATGGACTACTGGACTATATTGGATTATTTTGCTGAATTCATATACCTATGATATTTAAATGGCAATGGAATATGCATCTCAGACAAAACTAAACAAAACAAAGAGATATAAACGAAGGACTATTTTGTATCTGTACATAGAAAACAGTTAAGATAGATATACACTTACTTTCTCTTAATTCAATGAGAAGAAAGATTTGTACTAGTAGTGTTTGTACAGGATATTGTGTATGCATCTTGTACTATGAATAGCCACTATGAAGACATATATGCAATGTATTAATTATTGAAGCTGTCTGACTAAGCACTTTTGAAACTGTCTCATTGCCATTTGTTTCTCAATAAAAGTAACAAAAACTAAAATAAAACATGGGAGCTGGGGATATAGATCAGCAACATGAGTGCCTTTCTGGCCAGTGTAAGGTCCTGAGTTTGATCCCCAGTATGAGAGAGAGAGAGACAGAGAGACAAAGAGACAGAGACAGAGAGACAGAGACAGAGAGACAGAGAGATATATGCCAATTCATTGTAAAATATGGGAGAGACTGTGTATGGTTTATGTAATACTATGATATTTTAGGCAAGTGATGAGCATCTGAAAATTTTGGTTTCTGTCATAGGTCCCAGAATGATTTTCCCCACAGTCACCAAAGGACAATTGGGCACATGTTTACTGAGGGCCCATCACATGAAGGGTGCAGTGCCAGGAATTGGGGCTAGTATCCCAAGACATGAGATTCCCAAGGAACCCTCACTCACAGGAGTACAGAAAAGTCAGCAGAAAAGACAGTGTGGAAATGGAAACACTAGGGTTCTCTGGAAGTATGTGGAAGGGGCATCTTGTTCCTTCGAGAGTTAAGTAAGGTTTCCTGTCATAGTAACATTGAAGCCAGATGAGTATAGGTGGGAAAGGAAGCTTTGGGATAATGAAATGTAATTAAGTCTGATGGAGAAGTAAAGAGCTTGGATAAGAGAGGGGTGTTCAAAAGTGTGGTAGGAAGAATGCCAGGCCTCCAAAGATGTCCATATCCTGTGTGTAGCCCATGTATGTGCTACTTCACTTGGCAAAGACCTTGAAGATGTGATTAAACTAGGAGTTTTGAGGTTCACGCAGCATTCTGGTCATGTGGGTGGGCTTGACACAACTTTAAGAATCCTTATTAGAGACCTGTTATGACTTTTGGTCTGGACAAGTATAAGGCAATAGATAGAGTGGTTTTTACTTCTTATTTTCCTTTCAGTTTTTATTTGGTATTGGTGTATGTTGTGGATTATGTTCCTTGTGGGGGAGTTGATACGTACACATAGCACATCTTAAATGTTTTTGCCTGTCCTCCCCATCCTCCCCACCTCCCACCCTCCCTCCTTCTTTCCATCCTCTTCCTTTGCTTCATCTTTGTCCTTCCTCCATTTGTTTATTTTAAGCCTCCCAGTACATGGTCATCTGTTACAGCAGAATTAAGCAACCAATAATGGAAAGTAAGCTGGAGAAATTGGTTGGGGACTTGGGGACAAAGTTCACTGCATGCCACCTTAAGGAGTTCAGACATTAAAGGCAATAGGAACCTATGACAGGATGATACTTGTATTTCAGACAGAATTGAATAACTTTGGGGAGGGAGACAGGAGAATGGTGTGGTGTGGAGGGACAAGGCCCCTTCGTGAGTCTGCTGCTGTGGATTCTGTCTTGTATATCACAAAATGGCCTTTCTCTCTCTAGTGGCTGATTCTCTACTTTTGCTTTAGCAATCACCCTGAATTTTCTGGGTTGCAAATATTGAGTATTTCATTATGAACCCTGGAAAAGGAGAACCGGAAGACCCAAAGAATGAAAGGGTTGAGCACATTCTTGACTCCAAGAACTTTTTCTCACCTTGGGTTTCCACATCCTTCAGAGGGTCCACCCCTGGAGACAGGATAAAAAACATGGGAGTGGCCGGTCCTGATTCTTCAAATGAAGTTGCAAAATCTAGTGCTCTTCCCAAGACATATTTGCTCCCTAACTTCTCCTCAACAAAATTTCTGCCAGAAAGAAAGTACATATGTGCATTAGTCACAAAATAATTCTTGAGAAATGAGGCCTTTAGAAATTGAAAGGGTGTGCTCAGGCTCATGTCCTAAGTGGTCACAGAATTCAGATGATCTCCAAGCCCACAACTTGCTAGGCCAGTATTTGGAGCCTGTGTTGCTGGCTTCAGGGCTGCTCCCTTGGACGAGATCTCTTCCTGAGCTACTGCACAGCTCGTCATTGCCCGTTACTATGGGTACTGGTGTCCTCCTGCATCACTCCACCATCAGGAAACTGGTAGGACCAATGCCTCCAAAATGCTCACAAGCAGCTGAATCTACTGTACTCTATGTTCTAAGTGCCTGCCTGCTCAAGATGAAAGGACCTATAGGACTGTAGACTCTCCAGATCTGTGATTCTGGGTTTCCTTTGATCTCACTCCACTTAGCAATGATCCCTTCTCTAAACCATTTGTTGAATGCCTGGCCAAACTCCTGACCATCACTGAGATGTCCACTATCCCCCAGGACACTATATTCTTTGTAATCTTAGCTGTCACTGATGTACTTTTAGAATGGGCAGTGTTCAGAGTCATGTTTCTTGCAAAGTGCTGTTTTCCAGTCATTACCTCTCTGATCAGTGGCTCCACAGAGGCTCTTTTCCCCTAGTTGTACCCCACTACTCAAGTATGTCAGTCTGCTCTATTGCTTCATTGATCCCCATGCTCATTCATTGAACATTTGGACACATGGATTTCTCCACCAGCCTTGGTGACATCAATGTCTACATGGATAATCCTTTAGATTCTTAGTGCCCTCAATTCAGTAATTCTTCCCTCCTTCCTCTCTCTTTCTCTCTCTGTCTTTCTTTTCAGCATCTCACTATACAGATTGGATTTATAGTGATTCTCCTGTTTCCAGCCTTCCCAGCACAGGGATAATAGACATGTTCCACCATACCTTGACTCTGTCACTGGCTCAGTGCACTCAGGGGCATGGCCTGCATGCATGTGGTGCTGGGGATTGAAACCCAGTCCCGGTGCTTGCCTAAGTGTGCACTTAGTCTGTTGAGCTATCTCGTCTTTCTTTCTTTCTTTCCTTTCTTACTTCCTCTTCCTTCCTTCCTTCCTTCCTTCCTTCCTTCCTTCCTTCCTTCCTTCCTTCCTTCCTTCCT
>PVKA01054590.1:0-10700 GCA_004027165.1 Ctenomys sociabilis
TGGTTGTAGAATGCTGGACTGTGTTGGATTGTGTTGTCGAGTTCAAGCACCTAAGTTAGTTGAATGTCAATGGAGTGCCCACTTTTGACAGGTGTAGACAAAGGAAGGGGTGTAGAAAGAAAAAATCATGATGTGTGTGTATAGACAGTACAGTTGGGATAGATAACGCTGTGCTTCTACATAATTCTATGAGAGGCAATATCTGCACTATTGGTGGTTGGACAGGATATTATGTCGGCTTCTAGTACTACGGTCATCCACTAGGAAAATAATTGTTGAATTTTTGATATAATTCAGGTATAAAAAAATAATATAAGTAAGCAGCTACACTCTTAATTCACTGATAAGAAATATCTGCTCAAATAATATCTGTAAGTATAATATTATGTATGCACCTTGTACAATACCAAAACGTTATGAAAACAGTTTGCAATGTATTAATTTATCAAATCTGTCTTGTTAAGGTGTCTTGAAACTGTCTGATTGACATTTGTACTTCAATAAAATAAAAATAAAATAAAAATAAAAATAAAAAATTAATGTGTACTTCACAATTTTATCCAAATAAAACTTCTTTAAGAATAAAAAAAAAAATCTGAAATACACATTTCCTGGCTATGTGTATGTTTGCTATACTTTATTTTTCACTCCAAAGCCAATAATATTTTTAAGGATTACTTAATATTCTGAACATTTCCACAGCCATCAGTACAGTCATTTCAGTTTCACTGTATGGAGTGGTAGACATAAAGATGATAATTTAGGATTTCACAGGTGATCATACAAGGGCCAAGTGACAGTGTTTCCACTTCTGCCAAGTAATTTTGCAATTTCTTCACCATCTCCTTTTCATATGTAACAATTTTATTTATTTTCCTTATTACTTTTATTGAGAAACAAATAGCAATGAGACAGTTTTAAAACTGATTAATAAGACAGTTTCAATAATTAATGCACTGCATATTGTTGTCTTTGTAGAGGTTATTCATAGTACAAGAGGCAGACATAATATCCTGTCCAAACACTACTAGTATAAATCTTTCTTCTCTTGAATTTTGGGAAAGTAGCTCTATATCTATCCTAACTACTTTGTATATACAGATACAAAATGTTCCTTCACTTGTATCCTCCTTTATTTTTGTCAGAGATGGCATTCCATTGCCATTCATATATTGTAGGTTCATGAATTCAGCAAAATAATCCAATATAGTCCAGTAGTCCATAATAGTAGTGGGTTATCCATAGAACAGGTAATGTCAGAAGTTGTTGACTTGAGCCTTTTACAGCTCAGCATATTACTCTTTATACCACATTTTTATGGTTTTCTGCTGGATGGTTAAGACCAAGATAAAACAAAATCTATATAACAAGAAATGTAACTTTTATATCTGATAAGGTCAGTCATATCCCCTCAGGATTTACCCTGAAACCCTGTACCACAGTTTGAAGATCCTTTGTCAGTGTCAGCCATGTGGATGAGTCATGGCCATTGCTTGACCAGTTTTCTCTCTGTGAAAGCCTGAGAGAATGTGTTCTCTCCATGTGACTCTCCTTAGGCCCACTATACATCATTGATTACTTTCCTCTGTGACCTCGTAATCTCCTTGATCAGTAAATTTGGGACACAACTGAGTTACAGGATGTTAAACATTTATTTGAATGTTCTTTGCTTTCTTGTTTTGTTTTGTTTTGTTTTTTGTTTTGGCACAACCAGGGCTTGAACTCAGGTCCTTGCATTTGCCAAACAAGTGCTCATTCTACTATGCTACCTCCCCAGTCCTCACACGTAACAATTTTAGGCCATAGGAATTTAGCTTGGTGCTGTCCAAGTATCTCTTCCACTACTTTTTTACTGTAAAAAAATACAGTAATAAAAATGATACAGAACTTCAAAACAAAATGATAGGCAATTAACAATGGTTATTAAATTATATGTTGTTATATTCAAAGTAGTGGCTCACATTACCATGCCTGTATACAGAACTGATCAAACAATATAAGCACTAACTGTTCCTTTTGATGGACTAATGGAAAAAGTAGTACAATTACCTTAGATATCTTGTATATGTATAATTATTTTTCCCCTTCCTTCTTTTCCATTTCCCTCATAGCAGTTGCTCTTTCTTTTTGAACAGTTTCTTTCCATTTCATTATATGCATTACTCTTTTGGGATCTTGTTTTCTCTTTCAGTTTATTATACTAAGGAGTTATGGTAGATGCCAACTTGTGGTCAACTTGTTACCCCCAGCTGAGCTGAACTAGTGTGATCCTGGGTGTGAGAGACCCACCTGGGGATTGTTGCCAGAAGCATAAGAGGCAGAACTGGAGAAGTTGTTAGAAGGCTGTTAGAGAAGCTCTGTGGAGAAGATGTTGGAGCTGTTGGAAGCTGCTGGTTCTCTTGGGCTGTTCTGTTGGGTGAACTTGTCACACTGGCTTTCCTGGTAAACATGGTTATTCTCATCAGAGGAGGAGCTTGGGTCCTCATTGTCACTGAGGATGGATGGCTGTGGTTCATTTTGGAGAGTGCTGATCCTCACTTTGAACCTCACTTCTTGGCTCCGGAGCAGAAGATGGAGCACTGCTCATTCTCCTGGAGAAGCTTGTCACACTGGAACGCAGCTCTCCTCATCCTTAGAGAAGCTCTGGACCTCACTGTTACTGAGGATGGCTGTGGTACTTTTTGGAAGAGCTCTGGTTCTTATTTTGAGCATTGCTTCCTGGGTCCAGTTCAGATCCTTCAGCTTGCTGTCGCAGACCCTTTCTCCATTTCTAGCTTCTGCCATTGACCTTTGGGCCTTCCCAGTGCAGATACATGATACACACCTGCATGAGACATTGTTACAGGCTGTAGATCTTCATCTGGACTCAAGCAGGACATTACCATGATATCCAAGCCCTCATTTGGAGCATTGGGGCTTTATTGTGTGGACAAATTTCCTGTACTCTTGGTGTATGATTCTTTGGGTAACTTGCTACAAAATCTTACAGAAAATTGGAAAGGAATTGTGATGGTGGACATTCTTGCCTTGTTCCTGATTTTAGAGTAAACACCTTCTATTTTTGCCCATTTAGTATGATTTTGGCTATAGTTTTGTCATAGATGGCTTTTATTAAATTGAGGTCAAGATCATCTATTCCAATTTTCCGTAGGATTTTTTTTTCATGAATGTGTGTTTCAGTTTGAGTAATTCATACATACCTAGGAATTCTGCTATTTTCAAGTGACTTACAATGTTGTACCATGATTTAGGCTATACCAGTGAATAGAAAATCTTTCCTCCCTTGATGAAAAAGAGTATTTCAACCTCTGCTCAGATCATACAAACCCTCATAACATTAAAGTGACTAACAAATTAGAGTTTTACTTAGCTGGATATAGAAAGAGGTCAGCAGTACTCAGTTTACTGTCATCGTGCAGGGTACCATAGCAGTCAGATTTGAAACACTATTTTAACTACTATTGGATTTGAGATTATTTTGTTCTTTAGCTTTAATCAAATACCTTCAGGAAAATTAAACTTTGCTTGGATTAATTCCAATTATCATAAAACTTCAGCAACCAACTTATGAATATTTAGTCTTCTCCTCATGTTCAAAAACTCCAAAATAAGGATGAGAACTTAAGAAATGGCTCCTAACAGGCATGATTAATCAACTCTTAAGAAATGTCAGTATCTATGGATTTGATGTGAAACGTATTTAATATTTAAAAGACTCTTAAACAAGGTATAAACTTTCCTCTTCAATTAATTATTAATCCAGGCACTTGTCTGCCTTTCACTTAAAAGTTTCAAGCAAAATATCTGAATTTAGGGTTGGTGCTGGAAAAGAGGCAGAAATTAGTGAAAGTTGTTTGTCAGTATGAACAGCAAGGACTTTGAACAATGTAGGGGCAAAGGCACAACATCTTTCATTACTTTTCCATTTGATGCTGTTGTGCCATCAAGGAAGCACTAAATAACAACAAGCAAATCCTGTTGAAATGTTTAGCTAAATGGAACCAAAACAGTCACAGTTGACAATTTCATAAATACATTAATTAGAAGTGTCTCCAAATAGCATGTGATTTTGAATTATTAACATAAAACGCTGCATTATAAATGACTGCAAATTGCATTCCTAGTGTTCTCCATGCTTAATTTACTATGCCGTAGGAAAATTTGCAAACCACTTCACTGTTTTATACTTAATGGCTAGTTTTATGTGTACATACTCCTCTAAGATTAAATTAAATTGCATTGTACATACATGACATGTAATGTGTTACACAAATACGAATGTTAGGTCTTAGAAAATGGCCAAACCACCTCTCAGATGGTTCTTTGCAGTCGTAGTGATTAATTACAAAAATCCCACATAAGTTCCCATGTGTTGTCCTCTGTCTTAGTGCTGTACTTTCTTTTCTATGGATGTAGTTCATTCATAATAATACATGACTTAGTACTGAGCTGTCCAAAGCATGGCTTTTTATCAGTGAGTGTTTTTTGAAGAGTATTGGTAAACATACCAAGAATGCACTTTCTTAGTATGCAGGAGCACTGAATTTGGTCAAACACTACATGGACAATTTCTAAACATGCTCCTTCATTTGAAAAAGAATCATTTGTATAAAACAAATTTTTAAATACCACCACTCACCATTGTGTGTATCATTCTACCCTCCTCACCTTTTGTGATTTTATAATTGCTTTATTTTCTATTGCTATTTGATCAAACACCTTCTAAAGTAGATTAGTACTACGATTTTATTGTGCTTTTACTTTTTGTTTTGTTTTGCTTTTAACTGTAAAATGCCTTTAGGATGCAAAACCAATATAAATGTAACCCTGATCCAGATTGTTGGAAAGCTAATAGGGTAAAGATTTCAAAACCACTTACAAAAATGATTTATTTTTATCCTAAGGTTAGGTATCTATCAAGAGATACCTCTCTAGAATCTGTTTCTAACACTGCATCCTTCCCTTTTCAAGAGACTCAAAGATGTTTCCACTTGACCACATTTTCTAGGAAGAGTGCCTGTGATCCAAAAGGCAGGGAGCACACGTTGACTCTCTGGCTGCCCACACAATCCATCTGTGTTGTAGGAGCTATCACAGAAATGTGCTGCCTTTCTTGTTTTTGGATTCACTTTGTGACTAACAGTATTGTTCAAGTTTAGTTAGCAGGAAAGAAAAGAGGAAGCTGTTGGCCTTGTCTAGCAGAGGCCATGTGCCCCTGCGTGGCTCACTGCTGCTCTGCAGTGCAGACTCTTGCACAGGCCCAGCTAACAGCAGGATGACTTCCACTGATGCTGAATGCCAGGCAATAGATTAGTCAGTATCCTAACAACCATGAAACAGGGGTTTCAAAATAATTATGATTGAAACAGTAAGAGGTATATCGGAAAAAGTTAAGCACATAAGCAAATAAAGAGGAAATGTAAATATATGTATAAATTTTTTTCTCCTTTTTAATTTTTTATAACTTTTTTAAACAATTTCTCATGTTTATCCGCAGTAATCTGGACAACTAATTTGAAGACAATAATATGCAACATAACAGTAATTGTTGGATTCCTAATACTTTCTTTAGTGAAATTCTGAATCATTTCTAATGGGTTTATTTTTCACTTTTCTTTATTCTCTGTAAAATATATATAAAAGATAAGAAACCAAAAAATAGGGTAGAAGAAATTCTAATCAATATATGCCAAAAAACTAGTGACTTTAAGGAAGGGTAAATAAAAATTATTCAAATTAAAACAGGGGTGTGAAACAGACTAAAGGGTACTAGGAACTATTTTATTTGTAACTGGAGTCTTGAAAACTAATATGAAGAGCAAATAAATATTTGAGGTTACCATGACAGGTTTTTCCATAAAACTTTGTTTTTGTTAAAACTCTGTGCATAATCAGCTGAAATTGGAAATATTCAAACAACCTTCAACTTGTGACTATCCTAAATTAAATTACATATAAACTGTAGTATCATTATAAAGGAGTATTACTTTATAATGGACAAGAATAAGTTCCCAACACACAAAATATGGATAAATATATGTGTATTAGAATAAATAAAAGACCACAATTTAAGAAAAATGAACCTTTTGCACAAGAAATTTAAATAAAATCATACCAAGATACACAAAAATGAAATTGTCCAAGACTTATTATAAAGAAAAAAATATTTAAAGCATATGCATTAAAAATATTACTTATGGAAGAACAAAATTAAATGGCATCTTATTCCACATTAGAAAGAAAAAATAAGGACCAATTATGTAAGAAACCAGACCAATTAAAGGACCAAAAGAAAAAAAAAAAAAAAAGATCTATCCTCTTTGAATTTTATACTTAGCAAACATACCTTTGAAAACTAAAAGTAAAATATTTTCTAGTTATACAAACTTGAAATATTTTAATATCTCCAGATGTAGTATATAAGAAATAACAAAGAACATAATTCAAAAGGCATGAGAAGTTACAATATGCTCTTGAATGAACAATAAAGAGCTCTCCAAGTAATAATTATGCAGGACTATATAAAATATATTAGATCAACCCTTATTTTAAAGGTCACTGAAGATTTCTATGAGACAGTACCAATCTTATGTTGGGTTATACACATATTTTTTCATATATATGTGTGTGTATGTGTGTATAAAGGACAGGAAAGAAGTAATATGAAGTCAACAGAAAATAAAAATATACTTTCTAAAGTTTCTAATGCTAGAAGATATCATATGATGTCTTTAACATAAATTGTAATTCAAACATATAGTATAAATCTTAAAACAAAAATTAAGTTTAAGCATTATTCAGAAAACTGTAAGTTGAACTAAATTCAGAAATTTTAAATCTTTAAATATTATTGCCTACTTCTTTCTACTTTGAGATTCTAAATATGAATATAAAAAAAGAAAGGAGAAGTTAATGCTTACAATTTTTGTTTTTATTCTGATTTTTTCCTCTCTTGAATTTCTTATAACTTCTTAGTTATTGTTTTTTTTAAAAAACAAAACTTATACATTTATATCTGTTAATCTGAAAAACTAATTTGCACATAGCATCATGTAATACAGCAACTATTGTTAGATTCCTATTACTTTGATTAGTGAAATTTTGTATCATGTATAATGCTGTTTTCTTCTATCATTATTTTTGTATTCTTTAAAAATAATAATAAAAGGTACAAAAAATAAAAAAGAAGAATAAAAGAAGCTACAGTTACAAACCTTTATATTCTATGATTCCATTTCTACAACACTGCAAAAGGGCAAAATTATAGGACAAAAAATATATCTACAATTGCTAGAGTCTGACATAGTAGGAGGATCTGACTGTAAAGTGTGAAGAGAATTTTTTAGATCTATGGATAAGGTTAGTTACAGTATTGTGTGCATTTGTCAAACATTTTAGAACTAAAAATAATGAATTTTACTGCATAAAAATTATGCCTAAATAAGCATAATCTTAAGTATTTTTAAATAACTGAAAAAGGAAAACAAATTTTTAAAAAGACAAAGGTTAAAATTAGAAATTCCATAGAAGTGATAAAGCGGCCAATTATAATTTAATGTAAGACTCTAGATCATTAATTGTTCCATGGTGAATCTTCTGGCTAGAAAAATAAAAAATAGAGAAACTTCAGCTGGCCATGATGGTCTTAGAAAAGCAGGCACCTAAAAAGAACATTGCTCTCATGGTTCTGACAAAAATAGCTGTATAAACTCAAAATTAGTAACTTACATTGAACTCATTAAGTAACTAAGTTTAGGATAAGCAATAAACCTGTTAGGAAGAGAGGCAGAAACTTACACAAAGAAAGAGAACCCAAATATTTGCCAATTAGGAAAAATATTGCTGGGCATCATGTAAGCTGGTAAGGAGAGATCTCTAAAATATTTGATGAGTCATTAAAGGATTAGCTAGTGTCAGCCTTTGGGAGACACAGCTACGGAAGGATTTAACTCTCCTGAAATCTTTGCTACAAAAGTATTTCCCAATTCTCCAAGGAAAGACTGGAGAATGTTATGATAGTCTCCTCACAGTACTGGAGAGCCAAAGAGAAGAGTAAGCACAGCAGAAACAATTCTCTCTCATATGAAATAAAAGCTCTTGTCTGGAGTAGGAAGAGCACAAAACTTAAGCTTTAGATCAGTGGTGACACCTCAAGTAGCTCTAGAAGGGTCAAAAATGACAGCGAGAGAAAGAGAAAGAGAGAGAGACAGACAGACACAGAGACAGGGAGGAAAGAGGGAGAGAGGAAGAGGGGAAGAGAGGAAGAGAGACTGAATGAACAAATAAGACTTGAAGGAGAGAGACAGAAACTTTTGGGAATTTCCCACTCCCAGTCTCCAGGATCACAATACCTACATAAGACTGAGGTTTCAGAAGATATGAAGTAGTCCACATTCTATAGTCCTTTTACCACATGAACAAGACCTCAGTTAGAATAACTGGAGGATACATCTGAAGAAGCTACAGACAACCAATTCTCTTTGGTCTGAAAATCAAAGGAAAGACTCTAAGCCAAGTAAAAGAAAAAGACACCAAAAAAAGCTATCAATCACAGCAATCTAGACATTGCTAAGCTGTGCATCTCCTGGATAAGACCAACAGACTAAAGAGAAAGACCTAGCAGAAGGAAAGGCCCATTTCTCAAGTATAAAACATTTATCTTAATGAAACATATCCAACTTTCAATAAAAAGTCATATAAAATGTGGGAAAAATCAGCAGCAGCATCAGACGTCGTACTTACTAAATTTTACCTTCCTAGATCACATAATTAATATGCTAAAGAATTAATCTCTATTGTGATGGTACCTTTCAGAAAGGCTTCAGAAAGCAAATAAGATTAAATAAGATCATAAAAGCAGGATCATAATTTAGTAGTACTGGCCCCATATGAAGGAGGCTGGGGTGCCCTAACATGTAAAATACATGAAAACGGTGGCAATCTACTAGGCAGGAAGCGAGCTCTAACCAAAAGCTCCCCGTACTGTGACCCTATTTTCTGACATCCAGCCTCCAAAAATGTGAGAAATTTAAGTTCTGTTGTTTAAACAGCCCAGTCCGTGGTTCTGTTTTATGGCATCTGGAACTGACTAGTGTACTCAGACATGGCACCAATATTAAAACTATCTGACAAAGAGAAGCTATGATTATATATGAGGTATCTAATGGAAAAGGCAACTGACATGACAGATACCTCATTTTACCAGAGAAATAATCAATATTTGATAAAAAAGCAAACAGAAATGGTAAAAAATCAAAAATACAGTAACAAAGATGAGAAACTACTTCAATAGCATCATTGATAGAAGCAACACAACCAGGAAAGAGTCCAGAACTTGGAGAAATCCAAGGAGAAATGCAATGAAACAGGATAAGTAAAATTTTTGAAAATGGAACAAAACACCAAAGAAACGTGCCAGACTACCCAATGGTCTGATAGATGCGTAGTTTCAGTGCTAGGAGATGAGTGAGAATAGTCAAAGGCATAATAATACTTAAGATATTCTAAATTTAATGGCAATCATAAAAACACAAGTCAAAGAAGTCCAGATAATACCAACTTGAAAACATACCAAAAATAAACCATATGTGAACACACCATGAGAAATTGATAAAATCTGAAGGAAGAGCTAAACTTAGAAGGTCATCCAGAAATATATATATATATATATATATATATATATATATATATATGGACAGGGACAAAAATTATGAGAGACTTACATATTTTGAAGTTTGACAATATTTAAAATACTGAGATAAAAATTACCTATACCCAGAAAAGAAATATTTCAAAACTAAAGTGAAGGTTAAGGGCTCTCTCAGGAAAACAAACACTGGAAGACAGCAGCAGCAGCAGACCCAGCACACCACCATGCAAAAGACATCCAAAGAAGTTCCTCAAGTAGAGCAATGAGCTACAAAGGAGAAGTTCTGGAAGGTGCAGTCACAAAAAATAGTTTGGAAATGAGCCACGTCATTATGAAATCTCATAACACCAAAGAAGAAGATAACCCAAAAGACTCCAGGGAGACAGGTGCCCAAAGTTTCAGAGTCACTTGGCTTCAGGGCAGTGATGGCTACCGATGGTGCGTGTGCCACATCAGGGTGTCTGTACCCCTGAAAGCCTAAAAGGCCTCACCGTCGCTACTGCAGGACATCTCATCAGTGACAGTGAGCTCTTAAAGAAGTAGACTGAATCATGAAAGGGAAAAAGTACTTTCAACCAAGAATTCTTTATCTAGCCAAGCATAAAATAGTCCAGTGAAAATCAAGGCACTTTCACTTCTTTTTACACAGTTACTTGGGACATATTCTTACAAATCTTGTGAGGAAAATAGAGCAGGGAAAGATAAAATACAGCATACTATATTGCAACCAAGAGAAATTACTGAAGCTCCAGATAACACACTTTAGATGGTAAGGAACACCCAGGCCACTTTTTTCTCATTTAGTAGAAGGAAAATTCATTTTAAGCCATAGCACTGAAGAAAGGAGCAGAAAGAAGCTCTCAACAGAAAAAGAGAAAGGGAGAGAGAGAGAGAGAGAGACATAGAGAGAGAAAAACGGAGAGAGAGACAGAGACACAAAGAAAGACAGAGACAGAGAGAGAGACAGAGACACAGAGACAGAGGCAGAAACAGAGACAGAGACCAAGACATAGAGACAGAGAGAGAGATAAAGGAGAAAGAGGAAGAGCCA
>PVKA01054591.1:0-10674 GCA_004027165.1 Ctenomys sociabilis
AATGACATCATATGATATCTTCTCCTAGCATTAGGAACTTTAAAAAGTATATTTCCATTCTCTGTTGACTTTATATTACTTTTTCCCTGTCTTTTATACACACACAAACACACACACACACACACACACACACACACACACACATATATATGAAAAAATATATACATTTATAACCTGTCATAAGATTTATACTGTTTCATAGATATCTTCAGTTACCTTTTAAATAAGGGTTCATCTAATATATTTTATATAGTCCTGCATAACTATCACTTTGAGAACTCTTTATTGTTCATCCAGAAGCATAGTGCAACTTCGCATGCCTTTGCAATTATGCTCTTGTTATTTCCTCTATGCTATGTCTAGAGGTATTAAAATATTTCAACGTTCTACAACTAGAAAATATTTTGCTTTTTGTTTGCAAAGGTATATTTGCTCAGTATAAAATTCAAAGAGAATAGATTTTTTTTTCTTTCCGTCCTTTAATTAGTCTAGTTTTTACAAACTTGTTCCTTTTGATTCTTTCTAATGTGTAATAAGATGCTATTTAATTTTATTTCTTCTACAGCTAATATTTGTATGTATGTGGTTTAACCATTTTTTCTGTATACTAAGCTTTGGATAATTTCATTTTTGTGTATCTTGGTATGATTTTATTTAAATTTCTCGTGCAAAACGTTCATCTTTCTTGGCAATGTGGTATTATAAGTTGAACCAAATTCAGACATTTTAAGTCTTTAAATATTTACTGCCTACTCCTTTCTACTTGGAGAATTCTAATTCTAAAAACAAAAAAAAGAAAGAAAGCAGCAATTAATGCTTACAATTTTTGTTTTTTCTCTGATTTTTTTCCCTCTCTTGAATTTCTTATAACTTCTTAGTTATTTTTTATAAAATAAAACTTACATATTTATATCTGGTAATCTGAGAAACTAATTTGCAAATAGCATCATGTAATGCAGCAACCATTGTTGGATTCCTATAACTTTGTTTACTGAAATCTTGTATCATGTGTAATGCTGTTTTCTTCTATCACTATTTTGTATTTTTAAAAATAATAATAAAAAGTATAAAAAATGATGTGAAGTCTAGAACATGAATGCTTTTATATTTATGCTGGGAATCTTCATCATTCATGCTAAGAAAATTGTACGACAATTTATACGTTTAGAAGAAACAAGTTCATTATACACAGGATCGGCTGACTGACAGCTCAGTCCTGGGGAGCTTTCCTTCTGAGTCCTCCCATCACTGGATCCCAGGACTGTGGCTGAGGCAGCGTAGGTAAGGGAAGGTGGGGAACGGAGCACAGCACTACCGCACCTCCCTGAGGAACTCTGCTGAGGAGACCGACTTCCACTGAGCTACATATGGAAAACCCTAGTGATAGGGGATTTCTACAGGGAATGTGAGTTTCATGGTAGCAATTCAAGGTCTTTCATTTGGCCACCGTACTATTCTCTCAACACACACTGCCTTGGAAGACAGGTATCCCTAGTAAGAGTTGTCACCTTAGAACATCCCTTCTGAATTCTTGTATAAGGTATATCTGTTGGTTTTCTCTTACAATGATACAGAAATTGGAGGAAGTCTGCTCAGGCACCAGGCATCAGTTCCTAGGGAAGTCAATTAATGTACAAAGAAGGTGTGAAGGTCCCAACACTCTCTCACTTCCCCATCTGGCCATGGAGCCTGTCTGTACCTGGCCAGACCCAATGACCTTCCCAACCGTCGTGTGTTGCAGCTGTGGGAGCCCTCAGAAGAGGTTTTATAGCTGGAGACACTGCGAGCTGGATGTTCAACCTCTTAGACTTGGAGTTAAATAAACTGTTTTCCTTTTTAAATTATCCTGCCTCTTGCATTTTGCTATAGCAACTCACATTTTGCTACTCTATAAAATCATAAACATAGATCTTTTACAACAACAAAAAAATAATATTAAGCTATTTAATGTATTTGGTACAGGGGCTAACTAAGTGAGTCAGGTTCAGTGATTCTGCTGTTTTCCGCTGCCCGAGTACTGAGGTTACAGTCATGCACTACCACATCCAGTGTTGGTGGCCAGCTCACCATGCCTCAGGTTGGGGCTGACCAGGCATGTGGTGCCAATGATTGTATACTTCTCCTGGCATCCACTGAGCTATCTCTCCAGCCGTATGTGTTTGTATTTTGAACTGCTTCCATTTAGTCATTTTCCTGGATTGTTTATGATTTTAAGTAGCTCATCAGCTAAACTATTTTTTTAACTTGTATGTGATGAAACAGAAGTCCTTTGATAAAACTGTCCTGGACCTTTCATTGTCTTTAATCAGTTTGAGTAGTTGCAGCTCCACATTGAACTTAATTTCCTAACTAGGGCAACACCCTGTTCCTGAGAATATTGTGTTCGCTCCCTTTTTCTGAGGGCTGCTGAATTTCCTTTGTATTCAGATTAAATGATTCTGTCTAACACTTGAGCATTCTTCTTCTTTTGATTCAAACCATGGAGAATCAAAATCGATCTGGGCTCATGTGAAATTCTGAATTCCCAGAGAGTTTATTTTCTTCTCAAATTAATCCTTCTTTGAAAAGTATTTTTTCTAAAACATTTGACGAGAAAAACTTGAAATGGTTTTAGTCATTCACTATGTATCATGTTAAGTGATATCTTTTATATTTTTCCTTGTTGATCTCAGTATATCCTGGTTATCACAGAAGGATGCCACCTGTGTCTCCTGGGTGTCAGTGATGGGCACAGGCTTGAGCTCCTGGGATGTAGACATCACTTTCAGGACCTGATGCTGGGTAGTCTCCATGTCTGCAGTGCCCCGATGTCTGTGGTAACCCGGAGGAGCTGCAGGCTGAGGAGTCTCTTCCTGGCACTCCGCTCAGTGCATCTCAGTTCAGGATTGCCTCTTGTTTTCACGGGTTCAGAGAGGGCTTGTTTGGAGACCCGGCAGGAGTGAGACTCACCACATTAAGGCAAAGGCCCTGGCTAAAGATCACTTGCTCTGACGGTTCTGAACATGATTACTGGCAAGCCCTAGTGCCAAGGTTTTGCCATGTCTCACTCTGCTTCTTTCCCCTTCATTTGTATTATTTTATTTATTTATTCATTTGAGGTACCAGGGATTGAACTCTGATCCCTGCACTTGCCAGACAGGTGCTTATTCTCCTGAGCTATCGCCCCAGCCTACTTCACTCCCTTTAATTAAGGAAACCTGCTTTACATGGGAAGGCAGAGGCTGCATGATCCCCCTCAACTTCATGACAGAGAATGGTGTCACACAGGGAAGGAGAGAGTACAATAGTAGTTGGCGCGGATTTGTGCAGAGGGTAAATAGCAGGGGTTGATCATGGGGGACAATTTCAGGTGTGCAAGAAAAGTAAACTCTAAGATCTGCTGTGAATGTCATGCATGTAAGTAACAATATTCCTTAAAATAGAAAATTTCAGATAGGAGTGCTTCTCAAGTTTTTATGCTATAATAGAAAAGCACTGAACAGCAGAGTGTTCTGGGGTAATACATGTAGGTTTCACTTTGATAGCCATACTGATTTGAGAACTCTGCAGGTTTTCTTATATCTAAATGCATCCTGTTACATAAATTAGATATATAATATTTTAAAACAATTCTATGTCATTAAAATACTTCAGATATGTGTGTAACACATACGTCAATGATTTATAAATGATTGGTGGAGAAATATTTGACATGTATTATAGGGAGAAAAAAATTGATTACACATATGAGATGTGTAGATGATAGATAAATCATGGATCGGAACTTGAATATAGATGGAAACAATCACATATATAATTTTCTTTCGTGTAACCGGGGATTGAACTCAGGTAGTTGTGTTGACAGGCAAGCATTTTTGGTAGTGAGCTATCTCCCCAGCCCCTATATAATTTCAGAATTATAGAATTCTGTAATTATTCATAATTGCATTGATGATAGATGATGAATATTTAGTAGATAAACAAAGAGAAGTTGAAGATTTCAGTGACTACGCAGTGTATGGCAGTCAGGGTTCGATCCTGGGGTCCATGCTCCCCTCCCCCTGGTGTGCACTGAGGCTGGGCAAGGTGACATGATCCTAACATCCCAGAACTTTTAAATCTAAACCCAGAAGTATCACTATGAGTCCGATCCGTGTAATGAGACTCTATAGAGGCTGTACTAATTACCTTTAAAAAATTAAATAAAAAGTATGAAGAAGCTTAGATGTATAGATGGATAGATAAATGGGTGAATAGACAACTGTACACAAAGCTTATTGTTCAAAAAATATTATTGTCTAGACTGAACATACAATATAGAATTTTGTTCATAATTTTGCAGCAATAGAGGGATTAATTGCTTGCATTTCTGCATATCAAGAGATCTGACAGAATGATTGAAATTTAGGGAAACCCTACAACAACATTTAGTACCACCCAGATTCTATATGATTTCAAGCCTCTGAATTATTTTAGAGCATGTTAGAGTCGCAGTCAGGGTCTAGATTAGCCTGGTCCTCAGGGACACAGACATGGCCGATCTCCTGTTTCCCATAATTACAGACCTTGGCTATCTCTCTGCTCTCAAATCCTCTGTGCATACTCTGTTGTTTGATCGGTCCATGCTCAGGCCACTCACTGTCCCCAAGTCAACGGAAGAATGTACACAATATAGAAGCTACTTACCCTAATAACTCACAAAATTAGATCGGTTGTGATTTTCAAATGTTATTGATAACAAGCAGACAGCAAAATCATTTTGTCTTTCGCTTTGTGCTAGATTTGATCAGGTGGGACTTGGATCCCAGGATGTCTCCGAGCAGGAAGTGTGTGGACCGCACCTGACATTTTGAAAGTGAGTACAAGCTAGGTTAAAGATGATCGCAGTCTCTGAACCTCAGTAGTCATTACAACTAGTCTCACAAAAATTACTTTTTGTCCTTGCTCTGTGCTGTAATGTGTGTGACAGGAGAATCACTGCTACAGAAGAATCCACACAAACTATCAATGCTTTGGCATTGCCCGACATCCTCAGCGTGGAGAACTAAATACCTCCAATAGCACGTGAACATCTACATCAATAGATAGAACATTGACCATTGACTCTGAAGTAATGAGTTTGCCTGAACCAGAATTAGGGGAACTCTTCAAAATCAGATACCCTAGAGACACAGCTGAAGGGGGAAGGCAGACCTGCACTCAGCAAGGTAATGATTTTCATGATTAAATGTTTGAACCTAAAACCTAAGGAGACTGTTCAGTATTCTATGTTTTCATTTAATAACATTTATTGTGCTACACATTATAATATAGATGTGGAAAAATAAATTTGACTGCAGGAAGCCATAGTACTGTGTGAGATGGAAAAGACCCTTCAAATGTTTGTGCCATGGCCACTGTTGCAGATTGTAGGGAACTGCAGAGAAAAACCTTTTGATTTTTCTGCAATTGTAGTTATATGACTTCTAGTTTATTCTCATTCTTTGAATGAATAATAAAATCTTAGCATTGTTTAGTTTGCCCTCGTCTACTTATCAGAGATATTTAACATACGTTTGTGTGTTTCTGATCATTTTTACTAATTCCAAGAGTGGCTATTCATTTCAATTGCCTATTTCTTGATTGGTCTTTTAGTTGCGTAATTGTCTCTTCTTAGTTCTTTTTTTTTTTTTTTTCTGCAACGAGATATTGAACTCAGGCCTTGCACTTGCCAGGGAAGAAGGGATTCCACTGTACCATTTCCCTGGCCCTCCTCTTAGTTCTTTATGTATTGACATATTAGTCCTATCTCTGAGGAATACATGGGAAAAATATTACCTTCTATAGTTTGCCACTATACTCTACTGCTTGTTTCTCTTTTCATTAAAAAGTTTTGAACTTGATTGCATTACAGCTTTTATTCTTGCCATTATTTCCTGTGCAGTTGCAGTTCTGTGCATAAATCTCTTCCTGATATATATGTCTTCAAGAATTTTACGTATGTAATTTTCCAGTAGATTCAGTGCTTTTGACTTAAAATTGAGGTATATGATCTATACTGTTAAGTTACATACTTGGTGAGATAACAGAGTCTACATGAAATTGTCTGCCTGTGAATAGCTTACTATCTCAAAATTGCTTACTAACTGTTTATTTATTCATGATTCATTCCTCTAATATACGTTAGGGACACTTTGTCTGTGAAAAACAAAAGACTATGTGTAGGCATACTTCTATATATTTTTTTCTGTTTGATGGATTCACATGGCTGCTTCTTTTTTAAATAGTTTTGTTGAGAAACAATAGGTAGCACTGGGATAGTCTCAAATCATGTTAGTCATACAGTTACAGTGATTGACACTTTGCATATTGTTTTCTTTCTGGTGGCTATTCATAGTACCAGATGCAGACATGATGTCTGGTATAAACATTATTAGCTTAAAGTTTACTCAATTGTGTGAAAGTAGATGTATACCTATGCTATTTTGAAATATATATGTGTGTGTGTGTGCATGTGTGTGTATTTCCCTATGAAATGGTCATTCATTAATATCCTCATTTTTTTTGTTTACTGCTCCTTATTTGTGTACAAAGTGCAGGCATCTTTCGATCATTATGGCCCTCGGTGTAGAGGAAATTTCTCATCACTTCAACAGATGAAAAGAGGGATATATCATTTGCTCAGGATCAAACAATTACTTGGGGCAGGAATGTGATTAGAACTGAAGCATTCTGAGTCCTAGGTCAATCCTTTTCCCACTTCCATCAGTCATTGACACACTACTGTATGACACCCCTTTCCAAAGTCTCCTGTAATTTAGATAGCTACTAGCTCCCATCACATATCCTCACCATCATGCATAGTTCATTCTTCTTAGGTGCATGTAGATAAGTGAATTGAGCAGCATCAGTGCAAAGCCATCATTTCAAAGAATATTACCATTTAGATTTTGGGGCACTCACTGACCGTGCTAGTTTTATCAGGTGATAACTTTCTTTGAACGTGTTTAATGATTTCTCCCAGGTTTCCTTTAAAACCTGCTGAATATTCTATTGTTATTACAGAATCTCATGCCTGTAGCATGCTTACAGCTAATTTGGATGCCTTCCACTTTTCTCTTTGGTTGTGCATTGGATCTCTGGTCAGGCACCTATCTCATTCAACATGAATTTTTGGAATGTGTTCTATAATTCTGTGAATTATATTGGTGGAGTTTTGATTCAAACTGTATCAGGTACAGAAGTGTAGTTATTTTTATATGTATTTGTGCTGTTATCCAGGAACAGATGAAGTTTGAATTACATACCCTTTTGGTCTTCACAAAATGTTTAAAAAAAAAAAAAAAGAAAAGAAAAGAAAACAGAAGAAAACAAAAGCCAAACTCCAAATGTAGTGGAAAGTTGGTTCCTAACATCAATGTGCAGTGTGCGACCCCTACTGTTCCTCAGTGCCACTGCAGGGAGGTTTGTGTCCAGGGCCACACTGGCATGAAATCACTGTGTATCTTGCACAGTAATATGTGGCTGTGTCGGCCGTGGTCACCGAGTTCAGCTGCAGAAAGAACTGGTTGTTGGCTGTGTTTCTGGTGATGGAGATGCGGCTCTTGAGGGATGGGCTGTAGCTAGTGCTACCACCGCTGCTTATGTACCCCATCCACTCTAGGGTCTTTCCTGGGGGCTGGCGGATCCAGCTCCAGTAGTAACCACTTGTGATGGAGTAACCAGAAACAGTGCAGGTGAGGGACAAGGACTGTGAGGGCTTGACCAGGCCAGGTCTAGACTCTTGAAGTATCACCTGGGAGAGAACACCTGGAAAGAAGAAGAATTTTCATCAGCCATTTGTCTTCATAGTTTTCCCATGCAGCCATGTCTCACAGTAAGGATACTCACCATCAGACACTGTAAGCAGACACAGGACAAGACCCACCAGTGTCATGTTCTAGCCCACAACTTTGCTGTCTCCAGAGACCTTAGCCGTGTCACAGCAAGGGACTGTGAACTGCAACAGTCCAAGAGCAAGATTTGAATCTAGATTTGGAAGGCAATTTTGCATATGGGTGGTCCCTTGCTTTATAAAGTCCAAGATTTTTATGTTGCTCATTATTATAAACGAATCTCTTTTCCTGAATCAAATGCTGCTTAAGGCTGTGACAAGTGGAATGCTGGCCTCATAGGAGTGGTGGGAGCAGGGCAATGAACCACCATCCTGATCCCTCATCAACTTCCTCCACTTCCTTCTCCCTTCTTGGGCCCCAGCCAAAGCTCTCCCTCCACATGAGTCCTGCTGAGGTTGCTTCTGGTTGACAAGAGCACAGCTTCTTCTCTTCTCTCTGATCTCTGTGCTCTGGATCTCTCTTGCTGCTGGAGCTCGCTTCACCATCATTGTTGCTGTCAGCAGAGAGCCTCCTTCCTCCTGTCCTAGGACGTCTCACCTGACCAGCTCCAGAGGGAGCTAGCGATAGGGATGTGCTCTGAGCTCACCTCCCATGGTTGTTGCAACCATCTGTGATGAGTGTCCCTTCCCACATGAACTTGTGGGCCCACTGGGTGGTCATATTTTTTCTAAGTTCACCTTCTCCTCATGTTTTCTGAAGGTTATTTCTAAATTCCAAATGTTTACCCAATTATAGTCATCCTGTATGAAGAACAGTTGTGCATTTTGAAGACCATGCTCGGGAGAATAATGTCTTTCAAATTAAAATTTCACTTCAAATTTCCAATAATATTTTAGCCATAAGTGTCCAGAGTTTGATCGCTAATGTTGCATTTCAGATTCCATACAAAGTTTTTCAGTACAATGCATCAAGGACTCTCCTGATTTCCTTTTCTTATTTTTATTTATTTGATACAGGGTCGGGAGGGTCTCACTATGTAGATCACACTCACACCTATTGTACTGTTTTCAGACTCCCAAATGCTGTGATTACAGACATGTGCTACCATGCCCAGTCTCAGTCACCTGAATGTGCCTTGGTGGTGGGAGCGCATGGCATGCCGGGGATAGAATCCTGGCACTGCCTGAGCAGGTGCTTTAGTCCATTCAGCTATCTGCCCAGTCCTCCTGATTTCCTGCTACTGAGTTTCTCAGCAAAAGGTTTCCATCTTTAGTAAGGACACATGGAGTCTTCCAGGGTTGGCAATTAGATCTCTTTATCTTATTGCTGTGTGAGCTGACACCTTTATCAACTGGTACTTGAATCATGCAACCAGATCTAGCCAGGAGATGGCTCAGTGGAATTAGCACTTCCCTGGCAAGACCATGGGCCTGAGGTCAGTCTCTGGTTCTGCCAAAAAAAAAAAAAAAAAAAAAAAAAAAAAAAAAAAAAAAGATTTGAAAAAAAGAAAGCAGGTCTGAGAATTCATGAGTAATTCAACATGGAGAGTAGAGCCAAACTCCATCCCTCCTTACTTCGCGACTCTGAGCAGAGGGACTGCACATTCCAGTGAGCAGTGTGGAGGGCTGTGAATGCTGGGTGCAGGAGGAACACTGCTGCGACCTTCTCAGCAGGGAGGGGCGAGTGTGCAGTGTCATTGCCAGAGCGATTAGTGCTGTTGGTCTACTTAGGAAACAGAAGAGGCTCAGAACAACCCTGTCTTGTGATCCAGAGGACACCTCTTCTGCTGTGCTATAGTGTCACGTATACCACTGGCACCAGTCCCTGTCTTGCAGCAACACAGTGTCTTTGCAATTCATCAACTAATTTGTATCTGCCTTCTCTGATTTTGTTTTCCAGTATCATTTCCTGGATATAGACTTGATTCTAGCATGTTGCAATCTGTTCCCCATAAGTAAATTTTATTTTATTTTATTTTATTTTTTGTGACTTTTATTTTAAAATTTGTTTTTATTTTTTACAACATTTACTTATTTATTTATTTATTTGTTGCAGTTAAGTATTCTCCATTATATGCTTTTATTAACAACAGATAAAATACAAGAAAACACCAACTGTCAGCCTGCTTGGGGGTCCCAAGGCAGATGTGCATGGGTGAGGTCCCAAGGTTGAAGAACACAGGTGTGCCAAGAGAACAGTAACAACAGCAGGCAGCACGAAGTGGAGCAGAACACAGGAGTGCAAGAGCCACAGCCTCCTGTGTGTTTTGTGCATCAATCTTTTGCAGGTTGTTACCTCATTTACATTCTTCCATCGTGCCATAACCAGCACACTTGTGTTTACCTGCATCGAGTTGTGGTTACATAATGATCCCCTGTGCTCCTGCACTGGACAAATGGGGTCTCATTCTCAGATGTCCTTAGATGCCCCTGAGCTCTGAAGCCATTTGAGTGGTTCCCATCCTGACGTTAGACTTTATGTTGCATCATCCCATGTTGAGGAATAGGAAGACAAATGTTGACCTCTGTGCTCCATCACTACTGTCCAAGGAATGAGGCCATGTGGTCATCTTGCCTCTAGCACTTCATTCTGTAGGCCTCCATCTCCTCTTCAATGGGTTCCCAGGCTTCATATACACTCTTTAAAATTTATTTGTATGACTACATAATTATGGGACATAATGATTGCATTCATCATGGGTACTCATCAATAGTATATAACAGAATTTATTTTTCCATCTCATTTCTTCTCCTCCCTCAGTCTAATGTTAATCAAGTGGCCTTAATTCAGTTAATAGTGGGGTTCATAGCAGTAAAGAGAAATAGATTGACATATAAACCCTGTGGATAAAATCTGGAGAAGTTAAATGAGCTGTTTTAAG
>PVKA01054592.1:0-10700 GCA_004027165.1 Ctenomys sociabilis
CATAAATTCCGGTAAGTTGTACTTGAATTTTCATTGAATTTTAGATATTGTTGAATTTCTTGTTGAATTTCTTCTGCAACCCATTGATTGCTGAGTAGGGTGTTGTTTAGTTTCCATGAATTTAGCGGGTTTTTCTGGTTTCTTTTGTCATTTATTTCCAATTTCATTGCATTGTGGTCAGATAGCATGCATGGGATAATTTCTATTTTCTTCTGTATACTTAGGCATGACCTCTGGACTAGTATGTGGTATATTTTGGAAAATGACCCGTGTGCAGCTGAAAAAAATGTGTATTCAGCTGTGGTTTGGTGGAACACTCTGTATATGTCCACCAGGTCCATTTGTTCCAAGCTCTGGTTCTGTTCTGCTACTTCCTTGCTAATTTTTTGTCTGGTTGACCTATCTTTTTGAGATAAGGGTGTGTTAAGATCTCCTGTTAAGATTGTGTTCTTAGACATTAAGTTTTTCATGTCTCTTAAGATTTATCTTACATAGTTGGGTGCTCCTGTGTTTGGTGCATAGATATTTATGAGTTTTACTTCTTGCTCTTGAACTTTTCCCCTGACCAATATATAGTGGCCTTCTTTGTGTCGTTTGATCATTCTTGGTTTGAAGTTGAGACTGTGTGAGAACAGAATTGCTACTCCTGCTTTTTTCTGAGGTGCTGGGGCATGTAGTATTGTTTTCCATCCTTTGACTTTGAGCCTATGAATATCCTTTTGAGTTAAGTGTGTTTCTTGTATGCAGCATATTGTTGGATTTTGTTTCATAATCCACTGTGCCAGTCTATTTCTCTTAATTGGAGAATTGAGTCCATTTACATTGATGGTTATAATTGAAATGTGCTGACTTATGTTTTCATGATATTTACCTGGTGCTGTTTAGTCCTTTGTATCCTGTGTTTAATCGTCTGTCCTGTTTAGTGGGTTCCTTCCATTCTCATTCATGGAGTTCTTGTCATTGTGTTGTCTCTCTAGAACATCTTTCAGTAGCCTGTGAAGGGATGGCTTTGTCATCATGAAATTCTTTAGTCATTCTTTGTCGTGGAAGTATTTCACTTCTCCATCAAAGTTGAAAGAGAGTTTTGCAGGGTATAATAGCCTGGGCTGGAATTTGTTTTTGTGTAGGACTTGAAGAACTCTGCTCCATGATCTCCTTGCCTTCATGGTTTGTGTAGAGAAGTTGGCTGTAATTCTGATGGGTTTTCCTTTGAATGTGAGCTCCTTCTTCTCTCTACCAGCTTTCAGTATATTATTTTTGTGTTGGATTTCTGGGATCTTAACTATTATATGTCTCGGTGTGTTTCTAGTTGAGTTGAGGTTATTTGGTGTTCTGTATGCCTCAGTGACCTGAATGTTGGATTGTTTCTTCATATTTGGGAAGTTTTCTACGATTATTTCTCCCCAAATTCTTTTTATGTCATTTGTATTGACTCCTTCATTCTCGTTGATACCAATTATTCTCACATTGTTCATCCTGGCGTCATCTTGCAGGTGATGGATTACTTTTTCCTGCATTCTCATTGTTTTTTAAGAGATCCTTTTCACCTTTTCCCTAGCTGCTCCAGCATCTTCAAGATCTGAAACTCTGTCTTCGCTTTCACTCAGACAGTTTTGTAGACTCATGATTGCTATTTTTAGTTCTTCTATATCTCTTTGACTGTGTTTCATGTGTTCTATTTCTTTTCTGTATTGCTCATTCAAGGAATCCATCATATTTCTGATCTCCTCAATTTTTTTTATCCATGTCTTCTTTATAGGTAGTTATTAATTCTTTTTCTGCTGTGTTTCTTCCAAGTTGGATTTCCTCTGTATATTTCTGGACTTGTTTCGGTATTTCAGATCCTATGACTTCAAAAAGTTCTTTTTTGATTTCAGAACTTATTTCTGCTTTGAGTTCCTCATGATCTTTCTGCTGTTGTTTCTTTGCTTCAGATGTTGTTAATTCATATACATCTGCTGGAATAGTGCTCTCTGCTCTTGTTCTGGGTGAGCATAGTTTTTCTACTCAATGCTTCTGGAATTTGTTCTTTATTTCAGATACTATGTGTTCAGATATTTCTTTTTTAATTTGGGGAATTACTTCTCATTTTATTTCCTCTATAGCTTTCTGCTGTTGTTCCTTTGCTGCTATATCTGTTAATTCATTCGTTGCAGCTGAGCTAGTGTCCTCTGCCCTTCCTGATGGACTCGAGGTCTGGGATTGCATTTTTCTCCTTTGCTTTGTCATTTTATATAGCACTGTCCTGTAACCTCTGGTGTAGAGCTTTGGTGCAGTTATTACCTTAGAACCTACTGAAATTCTCACCCGGGAGACATTACATGGTTAAGGCAGTTACAGTTTTGCATTTAGAAAACTACAATTAGGAAAAAAAAATGGGTAGTGACATTTACCAGTTCGCAAAGTTTTGTTACACTTTGTGTTTCAGGTGTAAATTAAATTGAAAATTTATATTTAAATTAGTTCCCCTAAGTTCTGTCTGATCACCTCCCCTTGATGTACATGGGGTCTTCAAGGAAGGCCAGTTTACTGTGGTTACCAGTTGCCCTCCTCTCTTGATCAACAGAGGATGTTCTCATAGATCTGGGTCTAGCAAAGTCTCTCGGTTTGTTAGGTCCAGATCTACCAACTTTGAACTCGTCTAGAGGTGCCTGGCTGCTGTGCTCCAGTTCTTCCTGCTGCAGCCCGTGGAAATTAACCCACTGTGCCCCTCCGGCAAAATGTTCAGCTCCTGGATTAGTTCGGTGTGTCTATCACCTATCCTCTCTGCAGGGAGTTCTGCCACAAGGTTCCACACCAGACCTGTCTGATGGAAGAGATTCCCCGCAAGTGTGTGGATGGACCCACAAACATGCGTCGGGCTGGGCGCTTCCTAGAAAGGGATGTGGCCAGCATGTGAGCAGGTCCACACCCACAAGGCAGGCCAGTGCCCTGGCTGGAAAGGGATGTTGGGGGAAGGTGAGCAGGCAGAAGGGCCACACGTGTGCCAGGCCTGGGCTGTGGCTGAAAATGGGAGAGCTTTAAGTTTTGAACTATATGAGGGGATTCAGGCTTTAAAGACTTAATTAGTTCAAAAGAGGAAAAAGCAAGCTCTAACGAAACAGAAGCCATGCAGTTCCCAGTGAGGTGCTACACCACAGGAACACACACAGAACGGCCCGATTTCAGCTGACCCCAAAGCCTGCCAGGATGGAGCACAAACAAAGAAATGAGCCCTACGTGGAAGGTTTCTAGCCAGGAGTAAGGATGTGCTCCTGAAGTATACGTACACGGAGGGATTAAAGAAAGAGTAGTGTCAACGTGGTAACGGACCAAAGGTCCCTCAGCAAGCACGTATCACGGACACATCTACTCGGCCGTGCTGCCTGCCCTGGGAGCTGTAACTACAAAGGCGAATCAGTCAGCTCCTTGATTCTGGTAAAATGCGTCTTCCAGGTATCCTGCAACCTGGCTGTGCAGTGACAGCAGGAGCAGCGGCCATCCTGCACCGAGCTCCCCACGCCGCCCTTTGCTGAAATGCTGCTCTCTTGTGCATGAGAACGGGGAGGCACCAGTGGGGCCAGGCCACAGGCCCGGGCTCGGCCTGCGCTCCCCGTGCTGTGAGAAAATCTGATCAGCAGAACAGTGACTATAGAGAACTTTGAGGCACAGAGTGAATAAAAATACAAAACTCTGAGGAATGAGAGTAAGAGTGTGAGGGTGGTGACTGCCACAGGCAGAGGCTGAGGGCGGCTCTCAGGAGCCAGGCAGTTGGCAAGATGCATCTTCCAGGCTGTGCAGCCAGGGAAGGAGCTCTGGGCAGAGAAAGGGCTGTGTTCACCGTGGGGCTGCTTAGAGAGGAAGGACCAGAGCAGCCCCACAGCGCACCGGGAGGAGAGGGTCCAGGAGATGTGAACAACGGGACAGCACAGGTCACACGGCCTTGGGCCTGCACGTCCCCCACAGCCACGGGGGCCTTCTCAGAGGTGCTGAATCAGAGCAGGTGACGGATGTGGGGTGCAACCCTCGGCCACCCCGGGCTGCAGGCTCTGCAGGAAGTGCTGGAGGCCAGACAGCCTGGACTGCTCCCGGGACGGTGGGAGGATGGCACTGTAGCATTCCGTGAAGCCACAGAGCTGGTGGAGAGCAGAGAAAGGGACAGCATGACATGGACACTCCAGACACTGGCAGCGCATGCCCTCCCCAGCCTGAGGGTCAGGGACAGAGACGAGCTGGAGTTCCCACGGCAGAGGATAATACCTTCCTGCTGACCTTGCTCTTCTCGAAGTACCGCTGTACCTGCAAAAGTGAGACCACTGCAAGGTGGCAGCTGCAGCCTGCACGCCCTGGGGCCGGCCCCCAGCACCCTGCCCATCTCCTCTCCTCCTCTGCTGCTGCCCCAGCTCCTCGGCATCACCAAGTGGCTCAGCACAGCCCTGCCCCGCGGCCTCCTCACACACTGTCCAAGGGCTCTCTGATGCCCTGAGACCAGAAGCTGGCCCTCTGCTCTTCTTTCCAGGGACAGCAGAGTCAGATTTAAAAATAAAAACAAAAAACACCCTAGGAGCAAAGCCAAAAAGCAGGCAAGGCCTGGGGCTCGTTCCTGCTGGGAGAGCATGGGCTGGCTGGTGTGCAGCCTGGCGCGGCCGGGCCCATCTCAGCTGCAGGCCCCTGCCCTCAGTGAGGACCCATGCAACTGTGCTTTAAGAATCCGATTAAAAGGGGACAGACAGGAGCTGGCAGGCAGGGTGAAGGCAGGAGGAAGCAGAGCCTGCTGGGAAGTTAAGTCATAGCTGAGGGAGGGCTGAGTGGAGACTGGAGCTAGGGCAGCCGTGAGCTGGGGACCGTGTCACATGGGACTCCAGGGGAGAAGGAGCACAGGTGACTCTGCAGCCGTGACCGACAAGGCTAGGCCCAGGAAAACCTGTCTGCAGGAGGCAGGCGGCAGTAAGGGGCAGGGCAGGTGCTGCAGGAGCAGCGAGTGCGGGGCTGTATGTCTGCAGCCTGTACTCGTGACGCTGTCATATGGCTCCTGGGTCCAAGGCTGAGATAGGACCCGAGGCTCCAGAGCGAGATGGATGAGGGAGGGGAGGACAGCGGTCCCCTCTTAGCCTGGAAGCAAAAACGGGCTCCTCTTCCCACCAAGCAGCAGAGCCTGGCCCCAGAGCCATGGCCGCCTCGTTCCCGTGCACACTGCTGTAAGGTCTGGGAATTTCCTGTGCCTGTGCGTTGGGTCCTCAGACCTGACTGCTGGATGTTGGGGACTTTGCTTTCCATTCCTTCTGTCCGCTTAAGTAGTGGCTGTCCGGGGCTGGCACTAAAAGGGCGCTCCTCGAGGGAAAGAACGGGGGTGCACATCTACATTAAACAGGTTGATGTTGTCCACCTGGCTATTGGAGAGGAAGTTGGTCACGGCGCCTACCATACTGGTCTAAGCCCACTGCAGCCGTCCTGTGCCTTCCCGTCCCCTGCCCCAGCTCGGTCACGGTGCCTACCATACTGGTTTCTCTGCATCTCTGTGCAGCGGTCGTTGATCAGCTGCACAGAACCCAGGCTGCTCACGTCTTCATTCACACACAGGTTCTAAAGCCAAGAGGACGACGAGGTGAAGAATGGTGTGGTGAGTGACCCTCTCGGCCCAGGGAACGGCAGGCAGGGCATGGCCATGTGTCGACAGCACAGCGCCTCGGCCCAGCCGCCAGCCCACGCCCGGACCGGAACACATGGGCACAGGGAGGGACAGAAGGGCACCGGGCTGGGCACCCGATGCTGCTCACCTGCCGGGAACCGAGGCTCACCAGCCGGGTCTCCTTGCCAAAGGGGCTCTTCCGAACTTCCTGCACAAACTGGGCCAGCTGGGAATGTGTCCGGCTGCAGTAGTAAATCTGCTCAGAGCACATGAAGGGAAAGTCAAGGGGACAGGGGCAGCCCCAACTGCTCTGCGTACTGCGGCCCGAGGGCCTGCAGAACAGGGAGGTGCCCAGCGAGACAGCGCCACCCCACAGCAGATGCACGGGGGAGGCGCCCGTGCGTCTGCAGCCAGGGAGGCAGGAGTGTCCCCACTGCTGCCCAGTCCTGGGGCTCAGTCTCCTGGCCTCTTAGGGGCAGTGCGGACAGAGGGCTGTTCCCAAAGAGAGGAGGCTGCGATGGACACGCCCACCCCTCCAGGATTTGAGACAAGAAATGGGAAAAACTGCGTGCGTGCGTGCGCGCCTACGTGTGTGCGCATGCGTGGAGGACGGCCCCACACAGCAGCCTGGGCATCTTGCCTTCGTGACATGTTCCTCCTCCAGGTCATCCTCCTCATCCACCCTGAGACGGAACACACGACAGTCTTCCCTCAGCAAACTCGGCTGAGGGCCAGCCAGTGACAAGAGGAACACACGACAGTCTTCCCTCAGCAAACAGCTCACTGAGGGCCAGCCAGTGACAAAGAGGAACAAGCCCCTGGCCCTCGCTGAGGGACCTCAACTCTCAGATCCAACAGCTGGCGGGGATCTCGACGGAAGGATGGCAGAGCCTCTCCCAGCAGGAGCTCCCCACAGCTGCCGGGACATGGCCCAGGCCCCCTAAACGCTCTGGTCCTGCCTCCCCTGCCGCCCTGGTCTGTGTGACCCAGGGAAGGCGGGCAGGAAGGGGAGGGGCTCCGGGATCCCCAAGCCCAAGGCACAACCCAGGGAGTCTGCACTCAAAACAAAAACTGTTTTAAGAAAGGGCTGGAGTGAAGCCCCCTGTGACAGGCGCAGGACCCAGGCTGCCCAGGCAGCAGGCTCTGGCCCTCGCAGTAGCTGAAGACACCATGGCTGCGGAAGACGGAACAACCAATTCAGACACGGGGCGGTCTCAAGGGAAACGCAGTGTGGCACCTGCGATGGGTAAACCCCGCCTCTCAGCGTAAGTGTTGCCGCAATAAATTTTATCTGATCCCAGAGTTGCAAAAAACAAGCCTACATGCAAAACAAGTAACCATAAGGAGGAAATATACCCTGAGAAAGCACTGACCTTCAGCAATAACAGGGAGAAGAAGCCAGATGAATAGGGAAAAAATAGCCAGATGTGTAACAAAAATCCATTTGGTAAGCAGGATGTGTGCTATATATTTTCATTCTAACTGTTTGACATGCAGGAAGTATTACACATTTCCTTTGTGGTTTTTTCCCCTTTCTTTTATACACTCTTCATGTTCTCTGCTCAGGGCCTCTCACTTGGCCTCTGAAAAAGGGGTCTATGCTGGCGATGGCTGAGCTCAGGAATAAAAGGCCTTCAAGTCTCAATTGGCTACAAGGACTCCTATATAGATTATGGACCCATAGCAGCACCAACCCTGGGACACAGAGACTTCTGGGCCTTGCGGAGGATGGAGACATCTGCCAGGGAGACGGTGGGAATGTTGCAGGCAGCCTGAGTTAGATAGAAATATTACAGCCAGTGAGACAGGGTCAGGCCCTGGAAGGACATGACAAAGACCAGACACCTTACAACTGGGGGAGATGCGCCTGCTGTGAGCCAGACCTAAGCACCAGACACTCGCTCACCTCCCTAAGGCTGGCCTCCAGGCTTGCTCATTAGCCAGGAAGAATCACTGTCTGGAGGCCACCAGATGAGGTCCTGCTTCACATTCATGCCCACTTGCTATGTGACTCACTACTCCACTTGGTCCTGGGCCTACTCAATTTTACCTGAGCAATGGTGCCTGTGATCCCGTTGGTTGACCATAGTTTTGTTCCACCCTGCATCTGCCTAAGCGAGACCTTGTCTCTACCTTATCATTGCATGGTTTTGCACTGTAAAAGACCATGGAAGAGACAGCTACTAGGGTAAGTACCTGCTCGGGTGGCCTCCTGTCCCTCTGGTGGGCAGGAGCTTTCTTTCCCTCAGCAAATATATTCTGCTCATGATCTCTGTTTGTTCCTAAAATTCATTCTTCAGTTTTGGAGAACACGAACTCATCCAAGTCAGGTCAGGAGTTTCACTTCCCTGTATCAGGAAGTCAGCATCAGGTCCCAGCAAAGAGGAGGCCTGGCCTGGAGACAGGAGAGGGACACGCCTGGTACTGCACGAATTCAGCAGGAAAGGAGTCTCTTAGGAGTTCTTCAGGCACCCTGGCCAGGCAGCTCTGAGGGAGCTACCTCTGCTTCTGCTCCCCATGCCTGTGGGAGGAGGACCAGGACCAAGAGCAGGGAGCACCAGCTCCTCCTCCCCGGGCTCCAGCTGCTCCAGCAGCTCCCACTGCTCTGCCCCGGGCCTCTCAGCCAGCAGCTCCCAGCTGAGATGGACTAGGGCCTCGGTCTCCTCTTCTTCCTGCCTCTGAATAGCAGGACAGAGCAGAAGCCTCAGCACGGAGTTCCCTCCCTGACAGCCTGGACCTCAGCCTGGCTGACACCAAGCAGAACCCCACACGGCCATGGATGCAGACTTGCTGCTCGCCTGAGAGGAATCCAGTCCTGGGCTCTGCACCTTCAGCCCTCAGGGCCTGGCTCGGAGAAGATGCGGCCCCTGGGGACCCAGGAGAGCCTGAAGCCCCGCCACCCAGTGGAGTGTCCTCAGTGTGACAGGGCAGGGTAAGGGCACCCACCCGGCGCCGGGCTGCGTGCTTGAGCTGCGCGCTGTGGCGGGTCTGCTGCAGCCGCTCCTCTTGCTTCCTCCTCCTGAGCTGCTCCTCCTGGGGGGACACAGCCCTGAGGAGACACCTGGGGGGACCCTGCCGGCCTCTACCACAAGGGCTGCCACAGGCCCCTGCGGCCACGGAGCTCAGCAGGTCAGCTGGCTGCCTGGGGCGGAGTCTGCACCTGCCCAGGCCACAGCCTGCTCACCAGCTCCTCCACTGCCCTGGCCAGAACCCAGGGAGCGACCCATGTAGGTGCGTGGTGACTGGAGGACAGGGGACCACGGGTCACAAGGTCGCCACCCAGACTCACCCTCACTCGCTCCGCCAGGTCCCTTTCCTCCTTCCTCTGCACAAACTGGGTGACCCAGTTGGGCTCTCCTCCTGGGCTGGCAGTGGTAGGGGCCGCAGGACACAGGTCCTGCCCCTCAGACTTGGGGCCAGCTCCGGGCTCACAGAGCCAGCGTGCCTCTTCCTGCTGCTTCTTCCGCTCAGAGTCTCGGAGCCAGGTCAGGGCCCCGCAGATGAGGCTCAAGGACTTTCCCTGTGGGAAGATGCGGTTTTGTACACAGGCCAGCACTGGTTGCAGGGGCTTTCCTCTCCAGCCTGTGGTGCGCCCTGGGGCCTTGTTTGCACTGGGTGAGTGCTCTGCCCTTGGGCTCTGTGCCCCAGAACTTTCCATTTCTTCTACTTTACTTCTGAAGCAGGGCCCTGGTACTTCACTTGCCTCTTTGCCAACCCCGCCCAGCCTTCCAAGCTGCTGAAATGACAGGGCTTCTCCGTTGCAGGAGGGGCTTCAAAGCTGTGGCTTTAAAAATCAGGGGTTGACTAAGACCACCAAGGAAAGAAGAGAAGTGGGCAATACGATAGCCAGAATGGGCAGGAAAACAGAAAGAAATGGACGCGGGCCCGGGCAGCGGGAGAGAGCGTTGTCTTCATCGTGCAGCTCACCGGGCCGAAAAGAGCTCACGGGGCCTTGTGGGCGACGGGGAAATCAATTCTGCCTGGTACCAGTGAGTGACAAGGGAGGAGACCAGCAGAAGCCCCAAACAGAATGAACAGCAGGTTGAAAGGCAGACTGCAGCAAACAGAGAGACACATCTTTTGCGAACCGCAAGAGGAGGACAGAGGGGAGGGGATTAGGGCGGGCAGCGTCCACGCACCAACTGCCCCTGGGGAAGGGAATCGCCATGCGCTGAAAGCATAAAATAATGAAAATAAAATGGGGAAAAAGCACAGGCAGAAAAGGGGTAGCAAACCCAGAGATGCCAAGGGCCGGCCACTGTCTGCTCTCAGCTTCAAAGCAGCCCACGTGCACACACATCTCCAGCCCTCGTGTTCAAGGCTTTGTTCATCTTCCCCCAAATCAAGTCCACTGCTCCGCAGAAGTGACGGAGTGATCAGACCTTCCGCTGTGGGCCTGTCTGCCACAGGCCCTTGAAACTGCTACGGGAAGCCCTTGCCCGTTTCCATGCGACCTTACTTGGAGACAGGATCAAGTAGACAGTGAACCTAGCCGGGCGTGGTGGTGCATGCCTGTAATTGCAGCACTCGGGAGGCTGAGGCAGGAGGATTTCTGTGAGTTTGAGACCAGCCTGAGGTACAAAATGAGCTTAAGGCCAGCCTGAACTGCATAGTGAGACCCTGTCTCAAAAGGACAAAAACAAACTAGATAGTGAACCCGAGACTGGGGGAGCCTGATCCTTCCTAAGGACCCTGTCCTCAGGCAGAGGGGGAGTCAGGATGCAGCCACAGACGGCAAAGAGGATCCCTGTAGAAGAGAGAGGGACCAGGACAGAACCGTCCCTTGCAGCCTCCAGTAGGGCTGCCTGCTGCCCCCTGGTGGTCATACTCCAGAAGTGCGAGACAATGGCTGTCACAGCAGCACCTCAGGGGAGGCTGTGCTCCAGAGCCCAAAGGGGCCACAGGACAGAGGCCACACCATCTGCGCTGCTCCCGGTCCACCTGGGCGGCTCAGGGACAGACAGGGGGACATTTCAGAGTCTCTCGGGGCATCTGGACGGTTTCCAAAGCTGCTGCAAGATGAATGCACTGTGGGGAGACAGTGCTCTGTGTGCACCACAGAGAAGGCACAGCCTAGAAGCCGCGGGCTCCG
>PVKA01054593.1:0-10751 GCA_004027165.1 Ctenomys sociabilis
CTTTAATCTGTTGAGCTATTTGGCTGACCCTCTTGCACTCATTCTGAATTATAATGGACTAAACAGAAATTAGAAGTCCTGCACAGTCTTGATTATAACACGATATGAGGGCGCAATACTGAGCAGGCTGAGATTAAACACTGTTCACTTTCTTTAATCATTCAACAAGGGCTTCCAGAGAATATGTGTTCTGGTGAACACTGAAACATGTGAAGCTCTGATACATTTCATGGGACATGTAGAATGAAGCAGAGGAGGGAGAGCAGGTCCAGTCAGCTGCTCCTCAATCATGGCTGCGTGCTGTGAAGGAAAGCCGCATACCGGCTCTGCACCTAGTTCTTAACTCACAAGTCAGCGAAATCCGTCCTGACTGCATCTCTGGCTGGTGAAGAACATGTAAGGACATCTGTCTAGGCCCATTCACGCATGAGTACTGGAGAGACTTGTGTCTTATGGCAGGCGAAAAAAGTTGTTTCCTGCACCTAGATTTTTTCTGGGTAAGAAGTGGTTGTACTTAGCAGAGCAGGAGACTAGAAACATGCTTAGCATTGTGGTTCAAGTGCTCTGTGTGGAGGGAAGGAGAAGATGGGTTTTTCAGGAAAGGGACCAGTATCAGTGAATTGAATTCTTTTCAAAGAGGCAGAGAGGGCCATGTGCAGCCAGCTGCCACATGCCATTACTCAGAGCAGGTCTGTCATGTTTGCTTCAAGGGCGCAAAAAAGGAAAGAACTCAAGAAAGCTGACTGTGGACATAATGGAAACAGTAGGACAGAACAGAAGAGAAAAAGAGCTTCCAGAGTAAATGGTAAAGAATTTTAAGGGAGGCAAAGCCAAACCAGGAAGTGAAAAATGATCCAGCAGAGACATTAGAGAAATCAAGAAAATGGCAGGTTGCACTTGCTAAAGAAAAGAGACAAAACGGAGGTACAGCCCCTGAGAAGGAAGAGTCTTTTCAGGATGGAAGGAGAGTACTGAGGAGGGACAGGCCCAGTGAACCAGATCCTCATGCATTCTCCAGAGTACTTAGACATCAGGCAGGAAAGCGGGAGTTTGTAAAAGAATATTCAAGATAATCAGGACTAAAACGAGTGAAAGAGAAGCGAGGGAGTACAAAGGAAGCAGCTGGGAAGAACCTACCTAACTTTGTTGTGATGTAAAACATCCGGAGAAGTCAAGAGCTTTCATTCAAGGAGAGCCTGGTCTTTGCTGGGTGAAGCCACTTCAACGCCAGGAAGGGAGCAGCAGCACTGAACGCTGGCAAAGAGGAAAGCGGCAGGTGGAGGCAAGACACAGGACTGGCCTGAGGGTGCTGAAGGAAGTGGCACTCCACAGCCCGGAGGTGACGCAGCACGTTTCAAAATGTGTGCAGCTTGCAAATGCTTTTCCTTTTCTGGGAAGAAAGAAGTATTTTGTCATACAATACCTTCAAGAAGCAAGAAGATGTTTATGTCTCTCCAGCATCCTAATTAATACACTGTGTCCTGAGGTTTTGAATTGGATACTGTGAAGTCCCGCCTCTGGACCTTAGCACTTTTCCCTTTTGCTGAGAATATTCTTACCCCAGATAACCACAGATCCTTCTCTTGCTTCATTTGGGTTTGCACTTAAGTTTCAACCTCGTTGGAAATGCATTTTTGTACCCTTCCTTCTTCCTCCTCCTTGGCATCCAGTTTTTCTTCAGAACACTTACAAGAACTGAAATACATGTTGCCTCAATCCCCATCACAATGTTGGCTTTGGAGAGAAAGGAAGTGTCTGTCTTATTTCTTGCCATATCAGCAGTGCCCAGAGCCAGGCCTGGTGCACAGCAGGTGCCCAGTGAATATTTATTAGGTGAACAATGGGTCACCAGTGCCATTTTATGAATGAGGACAGAATCCAGAATTTGAACAACTTACCTAGGACTGCACCAAAACAACGGGAAACTGTTTTGAAATTATATCGTTTGGACTTCTACACCATTTCAATTGCTCTGCATCAATTATATCTGAAGGGCACATGACACAGTGGTGGCTTCAGCCTTGGTCAGTCTTGACCCAGCCACCAGGTAACTTCTTGTCTTCAGGATTCATGACCTCTCTATACCTGGTTCCTCTTTATGAAGTGAGAAAGTTTCGTGCTCTCAGTGGTAAGGTTAATAAGCGTGAACTCCAGCATTTCAGAGCATCACGCAGGATGCAGCTGAGAGGAAGGAGGAGGAAAGAGGGAGGGGAAGGCAAGAGCAGGCAGGAGTCTCGGGGTGCTTTGCTTGCCTCATGGCTTTTATGAAGACATAGAGGCTAGTTAAGAGGGAAAAATGCAGCTTTTGTGTAGAGAGAGGTCCTCTAAGGGTGAATTTATGAAGTGCCAGGGTAACAATGGATGACAGCAGCTGGCCAAAAAGGGCTGCGTAGGTACCGTAGTATCTCAGAATGGATACACCTGCAGGACATTTGTAGTCATTTAAATTCCTGAAAGTGAGGAAATTGTGAGCTTTCATCAAAGGAAAAAAGAGACGGACTTTGGAGAACATTTCAGAAGGAAAAAGGGAAGAGCCTGACATTGAAGCCTTTGTCCATTCCCGTCAGGAGGTCCCATGTAAAGGGGGGTGGGTGCATATGGAGTCCAAGCCCAAACCCTGGGCCTGTATTTTGAGAAACTTTATTTTACTGTTAGCTTCCAAATGGGTATGGAAAAGTTAAACAAGGTAAACAAAGACATGTAAAAGGGTTGCTTTAAGAGACAAATTATATACAACTAAGACTGCTCCCTTCTCCCTAAGCCTATAGGATGCTTTTCTTGAACCTTCCTACAGGGCCAGAATGAAAGAGGAAGAAAAAGTCACTGAATTGGAGAAACAGCTGAAAGGAGTGAGGGCTATTGTCATTGGTTGAAGAAACAGGAATCAGTAGGAAAAGGTTCTAGAAAGCAGAAAATGAAGCAGACAGACTTCATGTGTTGCCATGAAAAGACAAAGCTGCAAGGAGATAATAGCTTCTGTGGTGAGAACGCGCAGGCAAGAGTCACCTCCCTCTTGTTCACTCTAAATGGGATAAGAGTTAGAAAAAATAATACAGAAAAGCGTAGACTACAGCTACTTACAAGTGGAATCCATCCCATAGCAAGAATCCTGAAATAAGAGAATCAGTCAAAAAAAGAAAGAAAGAAAAAAAGAATCCATCAGTAGTTCTTCAGTTAACTTTTTTTTTAAAACCGGGGATTGAACTCAGACCCTTGAACTTGCCAGGGAAGTGCTTATTCCACAGAGCCTTCTCCCTGGCCCCAGTTAATGTATCTTATAGCTGAAGACTTCACTGACATGAGATATTAAAAACATCAATCTGTAAATGAAGTACAAAGCCCAGCTGTGTGTCAAAGGCCTGGGTATAGAAAGTCTTCAGAAAAGTGTGGTGCGAATTCCAAAAATCCTATCTGCCCAGATGAAGGGAAAATGGATGCACATGCACCAATTGTAATATAAACCAACAGTTCTTTACTTCAGTTTTCAAGTACTACCTGCTGACATAATTTTAAGCTGATCTCCCAGGCTCCCTTGTGGTTCAGTGTGGCCATGTGACTGAATTCTAACTAATAAGTGTGAGTGAAAGCAGCACGTGGTAGCTTCTGGGTCTTGTGTCTAATAGAAGTGCCTGCAACTTTACGCCAGGCTTTTTCTTAACCTTGGCCTGCTACAGGACTGTGAACACAAAGGTAGGAGCTCAGTAAGTCAGCCTCAAACACAAGCCTAAGCTCCCGCAGGCTTAGGGAGAAGGGAGCAGTCTTAGTTGTATATAATTTGTCTCTTAAAGCAACCCTTTTACATGTCTTTGTTTACCTTGTTTACCTTGAATACAGTGGACCAGCAAGAAAGACAAACCACTATGTGGAGTGCTTAGGGTTAGACCCCTATGTTGTGAGATATAAACTATTATTAAATAGATGCTATATTCTACAGTGTATCTAAAGCTATTAGTATTTGGTCACAGAAGCTTAACTACTGCACAGATTTTTTTAATATACTTCTTTATAGTGTGTTACTTAAAAATATATGGATATTTTGAATCTTACAAAAATAGATTTTTTTTTTTAGTGGTAACCCATGAAATTTTCTATAAAACCAAAAGAGAATTAGGAAGAGCAAGTTGTAAATTAACATGGTATTTAATACACTTACCAAAGTAAGGAAGTGAATTGCTAAAATTAAAAAATAAATTGCCTGTAAGGAGAGTGTTTTAAAGTCAAATCAAAAGACATTCTCCTTTTGTGATGACTGCAGTAACTTCACATCAATATTTCTCAATGTGGAATACACATAAGACACATGTGTAGTTTGACGCCTACTAGAAATGTTCCAAACAGAGAAAGAGCACAGAGAAGAAAGCTCTGCCTGCGTGTCGAGGCTTGTGACCTCACCAGGGGAAAATGAACCTTCTATCCATGAGAACATTTGAGAGCACACATAGGTAGAAATATCAGGTGGGAACTCAAAATAATAAGAGACAAGCAAGGGGCAAATATGGCTGAGGCAATGTAGGAAGCAGAGCAAGTCTCTTGTGTGGTGTGTGCACAAACGTGGGTGCAAAGACTAAAATGTGGTGAAGTGTTTCAGTTAGACTCTTCAGTGGGACAGTTCAGTCTTTATCAAGAACAAGAAAAATTGCAGAAGAACAATGGTGGATAACTTGAGCTAAATTCTCTTTAATAAAGATATCACTTTTTATTCCTTTTTTGTTTAGTTTTGTCAGAGATGGGTATTCCATTGCTATTTAAATATTGTAGGTGCATGAATTTGGCAAAATAATCCAATATAGCCCAGTAGTCCATAATAGTAGTGGGTTATCTGTAGGACTGGCAATGGCAGAAATTGATGAGCTTTTTGCAGCTCAGCATATTAATACAGCTTTTCTTTTTATTCCTCTTTTGTGGGGTGTGTGTGTGTGTGTGTGTGTGTGTGTGTGTGTGTGTGTGTCTGTGCAGGGTCTCACTATACAGCCCAAACTCGTAGTAATCCTCCTGATTTCTGCCTCCCTAGTGCTGGGATTACAGGCATGCACTACCACACCCGGATTCTATCACTGGCTCAGTGTGCCCAGGGGTGGGGCCAGCGCAGCATATGGAGTCAAGGATCGAACCCTAGCCCCTGCACTTACCTAAGCAAGCGTTTAGTCCATTGAGCTGTACCACTGGCCCTCATACCACATTTTTGTACTTGTTAAGACCAAGATAAAGCAAGAACTATATAACGAGAAATGTAACTTTTGTATCTGTATATACAAAATAGTTAGGATAGCTATACTTTCTTTTAATTCAATGAGAAGAAAGATTTGTACTAATAGTGTTTGGACAGGGTATCATGTCTGCATCTTGTACTATGAACAACCACTACAAAGACAACAATATGCAATGTATTAATCATTGAAACTGTCCTACTAATCGGTTTTGAAACTGTCTCATTGCTATTTGTTTCTCAATAAAATTAATTAATAAAAAATAAAGATATCTATTTATCTGAATAAAAACAAATAGCTGCAGCATCTGTCTTCACTGAGGGTTCACACCCCAGGTAACAAGTGACCTTCCACTCCTGAACTGCTTCCCTCGTTTCTCTTCATTCCCACTACTTCTCTACCCCATGGAAGGGCTGTTTCCACTTCCCTCTTGCAAACCATGAGCTCCTTGCAGGCCAGGCTGTGCTTTTTCTTTTTCTTCCATTCTTGGCATAGAAGAAGGAAGACTTAAGGAAAATTGTGCCTGTTGGGACGGAGGTGAGATGAAAAGGTGAAAAAGAAAAGCAGGGGTGGCACCAAGGGTGTTCTCCAAGTCACCGAGGGAGGTGAGCGGAACACAGTTGCCAACATCCGGGCAGGACACTTGGAGGAAAGGCTGGTCGGGCAGGAGCCAGCCCAGACCGGATGCAGCACTGAGCTGCAGTGTGGCACCGTGGACACCTGGATCCGCTTACCAAGAGCTGTTGCTCATTTAGTCTGGACTCTGATTCAGCTCAAGATGTGCTGTAATGTGCTCATATCCTCATGTCCGTTTACAACAGGAAACGAAAGTCAGGTAAGACGTGGTCCCCTGTAAGGAAGTCATTTCTGTCACTCCTCAATGTAATTTTAAATAAAAGCAGACCAGAGAATGTCAGCTAAATAATTGGTTTATATAAACAATACAACTATATTATAATATAGAAGGATGCAAATTTAATTTGGGGATGGCAAACAGGGCTTCAGGCCATTCATTCAATCCACAGGCAATACTGAAATAAAAGGAACTGTAACATGCTGTCCTAGGACGGACTTCCATCAAAATACGTGACGATCCAGGGCTGAGAGTCCAGCTCAGAGCTCCAGAGTTTGTCTGTCATGTATGAAACCTGGAGCTTGATCCCCAGCAAGCAGGAAATATGTGGGAATACACTAGATAAGCAGGAATCTTACAAGAGCCAAATGTAAAGTATTAGCCACTGATTTTAAGACTGTCCACCACCACCGCCACCCGCTACTGGCTGGTATTATAGAATATAGTGGACAATCAGTTCCAATTTATCAGAACTTCAAAAATTCTGGAATAATATTGAAAGGAAATAGTTTCTGCTTTATTAATCTTCTAAAAAGTTAATAAATCAAATGAACATTTATGGACTTTTGATTTTAATCTCTATGTATGATGGAAATATGTACGAGATGCTGGCAAGTGCTGAATGGTCCACTCCAGTAACCTTGTTTGACGTAGCCTTACTTTTGAATAAATGATATTTTAGTATTTAGGCAATGGTTTCCCTAGATTTTGAAGATTGAATCTCTCTATTCATATCACAATTATTGTTTCATTCAATTCACTGAGAAAGAGCCATTTTAAACATGTAATTGTTTTAGTCACTGCTTTTCTTTATTTTTAGCATCTTTATAGATTTCAAAAATATATTCTTCATTCTTTTTTCAGACAGGATTAAATTATCTTTTACTTTCAGACAGAAAACGATTAGGTAAACTCTGGCTAAATTAAGTTTATCAAAAAGAAAAGTATATAATATACTATATGTGAATTATGTGTAACATTTGTACAAAACCAGCTAATTTACATTCTTAAACTTCAGAATTGCCTTTATTTCAATTTTTAGAAACTTTTGCTGGATATATTGGTGCATGCCTATAATCCCAGTATGTGGGAAGCTGAGGCAGAAGGATTACAAAGAGTTTCAGGCCAGCATGGACTACATGGTGAGTTCAAGTTCAGCCTGAACTGCACAGCAAGACCCTGTCTCAAAAACACAAAATAAAAATAAATAAGTAAAGAAAACTTTGTGACTAGGTATCTTTGCTTGTGTGAAATATAAATTCTGCAGAAATACAAGGAAAAATGCATTTCTTTTGGCTGTCCACAACCTTCATCTGAAGATTTCTCTTTGATTATGAAGAACTATTAAGAGTATTAGAGTGAGCGATAATTAAATAAATATCTTCCCTAGTAAGTTTGAAGAACTCTCTGAATTATTCATCCTTGGAACTTCTAAGTTTAGAAATTTTGAAGATATTAAAGAGGCCATTTGGCTTATATGGTTGTATAAACAGTTGAGCATACTTATCAGATTGAGCTGGCAAGGAAATAATTGCAGGTCCGTGGTAGATATTTTCTTATACTAATACTGGGCCTGATAGAAACGCTAGGATATCATACAACACATTTAACAAGACTGACTGTGTGTGTGTATCTACATGTGTGCGTGCATGTGTGCGTGTGTGTGTGTATGTGTGTGTGTGTGTGTGTGTACAGAGCTTCACTACAGATGTTAAAAACAATATATAAGGAACAGAGATGTAGTTCCATGGTACAGTGCTTGCCCCAGGTTCAGTTCCTAAGGAAACACACACACACACACACACATTCTCTCTTGAGATTTCTGCCATTTCTTAATTTGCTAGCCCTATGTGGTGTAATTTATTTATCTTTTTATTTGTTTGTTTGTTTTTTGGCAGAACCAGGGATTGAACTCAGGCCCTTGCACTTGCAGGGAAGTGCTTAGTCCACTGAGCCATCTCCCTGGCCCCTGTGGTGTAATTTAGAGTAAAAAAGAAATCATAGGTATCCCTCAACAACCTAACTTACCAGGAAGGGTTACTTGCTTTCTACCGCCATCACCACCACCACATAATAAAATATTTTGGTAGTAAAAGGAATAAATGTCACTCATAGTTACTGTTTTCAGATTGTGTAAATTTGATTCAATAAGTAGGAAGAAAACCTATTTTATGATTTTTAAAAAATTTTACAACTCAATAAGTGGAAGAGTAAGGCACAGAGAGTAGGGATTTGCCTGCTAGAGCATCAGCTTTCTTCAAGAAACAAGTTCAATAAAATTATAAGTTAGAAGATACTTGGCTTTAGTGCCCTGTATTGTTGCTCTGGATTTTACCTATTTTCACTTATGACTGAGAGGCTCACAATATATTGGTGTTCATGTGCGACTTCTGTAGACTGAGTAACGTGGGTGAGACCAGTGGCTTTATGACTTTGGAGCCCTGACATTTAACCATCTTTAAGTGCCGGGAAGGGTGTGTTCACAGGAAGAGCCCTCTGTCTGATGTGTTTCTGCACTTTTGCCAGCTCCTTGACTTCTGTCGCACAAACACCGTTACTAGGGATAACCCAATTCGATCCTGGTACAGGCTACTTTCTTCATCTTCTAATACCAAACCATTCCTTAAGACCAACTTAAAATTCGGTTCTCCTCATAACACCCTTTGCAGTTAACCTCAGAGCATTTCTAATTCCCATGAAGGCCATTACTTAAGCTTTTAGTGTGGTACTTATAGGCTACAATCCTTCTGTGTATATGACTTGTTTGGGTGGGTTCTGTACAAAAGAGAAAATCTGATGCATAGCAATGATTTCCTAATATTGGTTACATAATTATATGCACTAGTGCAATATGTGTAAATGTTCAGTTTGTTCAGTTCTTAATATTGCTTTCTTACAGCATTTATCCTCTGTAGTAGGGCTACTTAGCATGAATTCATACGGCCTGATTACGTAATTGTGCCGATTGGATGGGTTGGATATATCAGATACTGTTGATTGAGAAGGACAGCTATGTTAAGATAATACACTTCAATTTCCAAGAGGAGAAAAAGACAGTCATAATTTTTTGAGCTTCATTTTGAACACCTGGACAATAATCTCTGTTATTATATTAGAAAAGTCAAAGATGGAATATTTTCATTGATGCATCATAGATAACTCTGGTTTTAGCACAATGCTCATAGAGCACCACATACTTCTTCAGTTACTGTGATGTATTTGTATTTTCTTATCTATTTCATAGCCAGTTTCAATGCTATTAAAAGTAGATATTGTAGCTCTCTTGGAAATAGGGCTGGCATGTGGAGTTGAAATAGTCTTCAGTCTGTATGGAAGCTCCTCTTAGAACTCTAATTGTAATGTGACACTCAAACACTAATTAATTGAGCTGGCTAACCATGCATTAGGCAAAGGGCTACAGAAAAAAGGATCTGATAATGGTTTTAAAAAACACTAGAAAAATGCTGTGTTATTAAAGAACACTGATATCATATTCAAATTTTAAGTTTTAAGAATTTGTCAGGCAAGTCAAATAGCTCAAAGGATTAAAGCACCTGCCAGCAGGCTCAGGGGCCAGGGATTCAATCCCCAGCCAGGCGCACAGTGCCAGCCCTGCCCCTGGGCACGCTGAGACAGCATTTGAGCCAGAGTGTGGTGGCTCACGGCTGTAATCCCAGCTCTTGGGAGGCTGTAAACAGCCAGATCACTATGAGTCCGATCTAGTAATGAGACCCCGAACACCCTGTGGACCCTTCCCTAAAATATATTAAAAAGAAGAACTTGTCATGAGCTAATATTGTTTTTGGTGGTATCAGAGATCAAACATGGGCTAATATTTATTAAAGTTAACAGAATAGTATACTATCAGTTAAGCACCATAATTCTATCACCAGAATATTCAAAAGAATAAAAGTGCAGAAAAATATCAAAGCACAAACAACAAACTGGCAAGTTAAAATATACACTTCATATAGCCAATTCTGGTAAAAATTTAATAGTAGTCTCCCCTCCTCAAGTGCATAATTTAATATAAATTGTTATAAAATATATGTATAGAGTACCAACGTACAAATTATGAATAATAATATCTAAATACATTACTGTAACTCTATGTAATCAATAGATTTTTCATAATATTAATAAACGTTTGCCTATTTTTTTTAAATCCAGAATCAACCATTATGGCTGAAAGTGACAGATGAATAAACTTTTCTATGAATGCTGAGTGATATTTTAATTGAACTGAGCAAGTAAATGGGAAAAGGCAACGATAAACACATGTTGAGGCCATTTATTCATCAATCATGTAAATGAATGAACAAGAGAGTAAGTTTTAAATACTACAAAATTGATTTATTGAGTTCATTGGGCTATTCATTTTAAGCTTATTTTTAATAATGCACCTTTCTCCTACCATTTTCTTCTATCTATACAATCTAAAAGAATTCCATAACTCAAAAGCTGATTTGCAGTGTTTGCCAAGTTCCATGGCGCAAACCCTCCTACTATAGCTCATTGCAAGCCATTGACCTTATTTTAACAGTGATGGTGGAGTCAGGAACAGAGGTAGCAGAACATGCTGTTATTTAGTAGTTTCCTTCACTGATATAAAAAAAAAATTTCTCTCCACCGATACATACAAATAATCTCAAGAGCATATGTTATAACAAAATTCAGTCTAGTAATTATGA
>PVKA01054594.1:0-10678 GCA_004027165.1 Ctenomys sociabilis
CAAGGCCCTGACATCTTCATTCATGAACTGTTACCTCCCAGTAACTCAGAATCCTCTCTCCCCATCCCACCCCCACCTTGGAGACTGAACCCAGGGTTCGCATGTGCTAGACAAGGGCTCTACTGCTGCACTATCTACAAGCCCAACTGGAACAGCTGTTTCTTTGATTTGATATTTGATTGAATACCTATAAAACCCAAGACATCCTAGAAAGAAGGAAAAAAAAAGCCAGACAAAAAACCCACCAGACTTCTAGAATGATGTGAATTTTGGTAAAGTAGTTGAATAAAGCATAAATATAAGACAGCAAGAGCTGTTCTCTAGTATAGCAATAAATTAGGAAAAATATTCCTCTATTTTGCTGTTATATTCCTTCTTTCTTTCTTTTCTTTCTTTTTTCAGGGTTTCTGTCCATTAGCTCAGTTGTTTAAGTGAATGATTAAATAAGGCAATCAGGATGCTGTGGTTTGATCCCCAGATCCTCAAGCCTGACCTACCCTGAAGGCCTCCTGAGCCAGCTAAAAAACAAACAAACCAAAACCAAAACAAAAGCGGGGCATGGTGCCTGTAATCCCAGCACTCAGGAGGCTGAGGCAGGAGGATTGTTGTGAGTTCGAGACCAGCCTGAGCTACAAAGTGAGCTTAAGGCCAGCCTGAACTTCATAGTGAGACCCTGTCTCAAAAAGACCAAAAAAAAAAAAAAAAAAAAAAAAAAAAAAAAAAAAAACAAAACAAAACAAAACAAAAACAAAAAAAAAACCTTCTGAACTTTTTTTTTTTTTGAGATAGAGTCCCCCTCCAACCTGAGATTGAACTCAGGCCCTTGTGCTTGTCAGGAAAGCACTTACTCCATTGAGCTATCTCCCTGACCCTGAGACAGGTCTTGCTATGTAGTTCAGGCGGCCCTCAAGCTCTCAGAGATCCTCCTGCCTCAGCCTCCTGACTACTGGAATTATAGGTGTGTACCACCATGCCTTTTGGAAAAACATTCCTCTCACAAAGGAAACATAATACAAAATGCGGGAAGTGCATAGATGTGGAGAGTGGTTCTTTTTTTTAAAGTAAATTAAATTTATTTTTATTTTTTGGCAGAACCAGGAATTGAGCTCAGGCCCTTGCACTTGCCAGGAAGCACTTATTCCACTGAGCCATCTCCCCAGCCTCGAGAGTAGCTCTTGAGCTCAACTCAAGCTTCACTGTGTCAGCCCCGCCATCATTGCTTCAGCTGGGGCTAAGCGCGCGTCTTTGTCATAGGTGACTGTCCTGTTGTATGACAGCAGACTTACCCTGGAATCAAGAAAGCACTTCCCCACGGAGTGTAGTGGTGCATACCTAACAACCCAATACTTGGGAAGCTGAGGCAGGAGGATCCTCCTGAGTTCAAGGCCAGCCTGAATCATAGAAATTTCCTAGGCCAACTGACAGAGATCTTTATTTATTTATTTTTTTTTCTTTTTGTATTTAGGACAGGGTCTACAGGATCTACAGGGTCTCTACTAGATGGGACTCATAGTGATCTTCCTGTTTTTAGCCTCCTGAGTGCTGGGCTTACTGTGCACCACCAATCCAGTCTCAGTCGTTGCCCTGGGGGTAGGACCGGCCCAGTAAGCTAGGAATAAAACACCCTCCACCCCTGCCACTGCATAAGCAGGTGCTTTAATCCGCTGAGCTATCTGGCTGGCCCCATGAGAAGCTTTGACTGCCCACGGCTGATTTAGTTGACGGCTGACCGTTCGCTTTGTTGAGTTGCCCACCATCTTGCCAGGCTTTGTGCTACCCTCTTCATATGTGTTGTCTCGCTGAGTCTCCCCAGCAGCCCTAGAAGAGAGATACGAGTAGCTACTTTATAGCTGAGAGAAAGCAAGGATCAGAAGGGGCAGGCGACAGCTGAGCTTGCAAGGCCCACCTATGAGCTCGCCTGTAAGATGTGATGATAACTCCTCGAGCCTGTAGCTGTCCGGAAGTTTAAGAGAGACGCAGCCTGGGAAAGTTGCTAGTGTAGGGCTCGGCACACAGTAGGTCCCGCTGTAGCGCCTTCCCTGCCCCTGCGTTGTAGGGAGCGTTTCCTGGCCTCTGGCCAGCTGTGGGACGTGGGCAGCCAGCTGCCCCTCCTTCCCGTCCCCATCAGTGATTCCTGAACCCAGGCCAGGCCTGGGTGGCCCCGGGGGTGGGGGTGGGGCAGTGCCACACGCGTAGCATGACGTGGCGGGCACCCGCTGTGCGCGGGGAAGGGCGGACTGCTGCTGTTTGCCAGGTGCGTGTCGCAGCCCAAGGGGGACGCCCCCTCCCCCACCCAGCTAATCCTCAGGGCGCGGAGTCTTGGCCTCGCTTACTCAGCACACCCTTGTGCTCCTGGCTCCAAGTTGCCCCCAGAGACAGAAGAGGAATTTGGGCCTTGGGGCTCGCCCTCTGTCCTCCTGCCCAGCTTTGCCTCCTTGCAGGGTGCGGTCCTAACTGCTCACCTAGTCCCTGACTCCCCTCCTCTGGCAGAGAGACCCCAGGGCCTTCCTCAGTGTGACCCCAGCCTCTGAGTTCCCTGAGGCTCCTCATGAGTCCTGTCCAGGTGTGGCTGGGGGAGAGGGCAGGGGAGCCCTACTGCCACTCCCATGCTGTGTGACCCTGGGGAAGTCACACAGCCTCTCTGGGCCAGCGTTCCGATGGGTGAAGAGCAGAATGCCGGCGAGGGTGAAATCATTCAACTCCTGCAGTTGCTCGGGATTGGAGAGTGGGTGCCGGTGTTCCTGTCCCCCTTTAATGCCCAGCAGCAGGACATGGACGCCCTAACCTTCTGCTCAACCTCACAGTCTCTCCTCTGAGGACAAGAGGGGACAGTGTGAGCTGGCCCAGGGCATCTAGTGCATCCTGTATGCATCCATGCACCTGCTGCTTCCTGGGCACCCTGCTCCTGCAGCCTGTGTGAGGCACTGGTGGTGCATAGGCCGAGGTCCCTGTCCTTGTGCCTGAAGCCTCCAGTTGAGACTGGCTCTGCCCGTTGGGACCTCTGTGGAAAGGTGTCTCCAGGCCCATGGCCTTCCAGCCCAGCCATGCTCCCCAGGCTGAGCAACACCCCCTGGACCCTCACACCCATGTCAGGGTCTTGGGGCAAGAGGTGCACTTGGTGCCCATGCAGAGCCAGCACAGAGACCTGCACCGTACAACGTGGTGGTGACAAGGGAGAAAGCTGGGCCTGGGGGCTGGAGTGGCTCAGAGGTTCCCAGGGGAAATGAAGAGTGGCCACAAGGCTTTTTTCCAACTTCCAACTGGCCTGCCTGTCTTCCAGCCCTGCCTGCTCCCCAAAGCGCCTCTCCTGAACCCGGGGCTGCAGCAGAGCCCTGCACGTCCTGCTGCCCATCCCTGGGGCTGAGGAAGCTCAGCTCTGAGCATCTTTTGGCTTCTTCTCCATCTCTGGCTGTTGGGTGGTTGGTAAACAGCTTATTAAGATAATTAACACTGCAGTTAAAGCTGGAATAACAGCGGCCAGGGTGCTGGCGGAAGGTCCTTCTGTCCCCTCTGGGCTGGGTTGACACAACTCTGCCATCTTGGCCAACCCAGGCCCTTACCCGGGTGTTGGGAGGCTGGGCCTGGGAGGCTGGGGTGCAGGGGTCCCCACTCAGCCACTCCCCGTTTCACTCACCTAATCCTGGGGGTGGAGGAAACAGTGATCTGTGGAGGGGTTGAGGCTGGGATTGGAACTGGGGAGGGTCTCTAAGGTCCCCTAGATGGGGTTAGAGTTTGGCTTCCCCTGGCAGGAGGGCAGGAGCTGTCCTCTCTCCAAAGAGACCAGGGGGCTCCTTTTTCCAAGCCCAGGAGTCAGGGTGGCAGGGGTTGGGGGGACGGAGGCACTCCTTAGATGTTGGACAATTTGACCCTGACTCTTAAGCAAGCCCAGCGCCCAAGGAGGCCTTTAGGGACCCTCTGGGTCTGTTTCTGTCCTCCTTTCAGCATTGGCCTGGTGCATGGAGCCCCAGAGAGTGGAGATGAAAGTTACTCTGTGGTGAGCTCTCCAGGGAATGTTCCCTAGGCCCTTGCGCCTGCCTGTGGCATTCCCTGAACCTTCTAAGGCACGACACAGATGCTACCCTTCTGGTCCTGGAGCTCCCAGCGCAGAGTCTGTGCCTTCCTTTCCCAGACTTTGGCTGTCTATGCCTGGCAGACAGCAAGGGCTCGATAAACCCTGGCTGTTTTGCTCCAGGGCCTTCATGCTGAGCTGCAGCCTTAGCCCTTTTCTCATTTCACATTTCGAGACAAGGTCTCATCACACTGGTAAGTTGCTAAGGCTGGGCTTGACCTTGGGTTCCTCCTGCCCCAGGGCACTGGGATGACAGGCCTGTGCCACCAGGCCAGCTGACATTCCCTTTTCAGTGCATCTGGAGACAGCAGATCAGCTGGCGTGCCAGCGCAACGGGGCAGCAGGACTCACAGAATGCTGGGTACCTTGTAAGCATCTTCCCATGTGATTGTGTGCCAGGCTCAGACAGGGAGGTAGTTACACCTTTAGGAAGCCTGAAGCCACACAGCCAGCAGAGGGGCCTTGAGATAGGGTGCGAGCCCCGGTCTGCTGACACTGGCTTGCCTCTTCCTGGTCACAGTGTGGAGTTTTGCTGAGGATCCTCCCGAGGAGGAAGCTCTGGCCTCCCCTCCAATTCTCATCCCCAAGGAAGAAGCCAGGGAAGAGGGGTGTGGAGTTTTGGGGGCTCCAGCTCTCTTGATCTCTGCCCCAGACATCTTGAGAAAGAAATGCAGAAAAGTCCTCAGCAAAGAGCACCCGTTCCCTGTACAGACCTGGGTTCAGATCCCACACTGTCAAGTAGCGTTTGATATGCAAGGTTGGCAGGGGCGAGCCGCCCCCTTGTTTCCTCTTTCCTCCCTGTCTTCCTTTTCCTTTCCTTTTTGTGCAGAAGATCTATCCCAGGGCCGTGTGCACACTAAAAACATACTCTATGTCTGCAGCCTCAGTTTTCTATTCTGAAAAATGGGCCCAAGCACTCAGGTGTTGTGTGAGGATCACACGCAAAGCGCCTGGCAGAGGCAGATTAGCAAGTGCCAGCTGAGCTGTCGCTCAGACCTGGAGCACAGTGACCCTCAGGGCGGCCTGGGGCTCCTTAGCCTGCCCCTTTCTTCTCTAAAGGTTGTCAGGAGTTGGTGGGCATAGTCAAGGAGCCCTCATCCCAGCAGATGGGCTGAGTTGCTCCACCCTGGCATGCTGCCCCGCCCCCACCCAAGTCCTTGTCCCCTCAGCAGGCTGAAGAGGAGGAAGGGGAGGCCAGGGGTGGGACTGACCCCCCAGAGGTCACCCAGGCAGTTAAGCCAGCCTGACAGAGCAGGGAGGAATTAGGGAGCTTACAACAGCTCTCATCCGCCTGCTGCCGCCCAGCCTCCTCCTTCCTTCCTCTCTCTTTCTGCCCCTTTTCCCTTCTCCCTCCCTCTGCTGGCAGCCCAGCCCTAATAAAATGCAGTGTCTCCAGCGAGTCTGCCCGGCTGGCTGCCGCCTCCTGCTCCTGCCGCACGCAGCCCTCAAACCAAACTGCTCAGCTCAGCCCCGCCTGGCAGCTGCCACTTAACCCTTGCCAGCCCTCCGGCGTCCGTGGGCTGAGGCCTCCTCCCTTCCGCCTCCCTGGGATGAGGCGGGGAGGGGCTTGGGGGGCAGAGGGAGCAGAGCCCGATGGGTGGGGAGGGTCCTGCCAACCCCGCCTCCAAGGCCCGGAACATCCACCAAGCCCTCTCTGTGCTCCTGAGGTCCCTGCTTTCTCTCCTGCTTTCAATCTCCAGAGGCCAGCAGGGTGGGGACTGTTATTCCCATTTGACAGATGAGGACACTGAGGGCTTGGCTGGGAGGTTCCGAGCTGAGTTGGGTCACTTTGGCTGCTGGGCGGTGCTAGTGATTCTCTAAACAAGATTTTCCATGCCAGGGAGCTCCCTTTACTTCCATGGGAGGGAGAGAGAGAGAGAGAGAGAGAGAGAGAGAGAGAGAGAGAGAGAGAGATGCCCAAGGGGCCTGAGTGCTTCTGTGTGCTTTTGTTGGGGTCCTGGGTCTCTCTGAGGGTCATGGCTTTGACTTTGTTCCATCTGTATAATGCCACCGTGTCTCATGTGTGTCTGTGTCCCCAGAAGTCCCTGCGGATGACAACCTGGTCTTGAGTGGGAGTACACAGAAGTGTGAGGAGAGTGGTCACCCCATGTCAGACAGCAAGCTCCAGTGTGTGCACGTGTCCTTGGGCCCCTGCCACCCTCCCCCCTGGAGGCCCAGCTATCCCCTGAGGGCTGACTTTAAGCTGAGGAGGGGTGTTGGGGTGCATGGTCCTGAGCGATGCCTGAGACCTTCCTGAGCAGCTAACACAGACCCCACCCCACCCCCTCATCTCCTCTCCCAGCTGTGCCACCCCACCAGTTGTGGGAGCAGCCGGGGTTTCCCCTGCCTGAGGCCCCACCCTCCCCCCAAGCTGGGAGGGACAGACGGAAGGCGAGGGGCCGGGAGCGCCTGGGTGTGGAGACAGGGGGTTTACACGCGTGTGCAAGCATGTCTGCGTGTGAGCTCAGGATCAAAGAGCAGCCCTGAGGTGACCTGGCAGCGCGGCGGTGGCAGAGGGCAGCTGGCTGACAGGGGACGCCACGCTGCTACTGCCGCCTCTGAGAGAGCAAAGCAGTGACAGGTTGGCCACAGCTGGGAGCCTCCTGCCCAGCCCTGGGTCCACACGGGCCAGGGACACCTTGCCACCTGTGACCAGGCCCAGCCCAGGGTCTCAGCAGTGTGATCTCCCGTGGGCCCTGTCTTCCCCAGGCAGGAGCCTCTGGAGTCTCAGAGGTCCCCAAGTCCCAAGAGCTGCTTGCCACCAGCCTCCTGTTCAAAGAGCACAGAGGTTCTTTTCTTCTTTTTTATTAACATTATATATAAAGATGGGTCCAGTAAGAAAGCAGAATTGAGAAGGCTGGGAGGGGTGGGAGCTGGCTTTGTTCCTGTAACCCTAGGGTGGGACTTGGAGACCTACCCCATCTCTCCGCACTCCTACGCCTCCCACGAAACCCAAATCCAGCAGGAGCCCACATCTCTCTTCTCAACACACAGGGAGATCCATCCAGAGAAAAAAGGTCACATAAATAGGAAACCACAGGAGGGAGGAGGCCGCTTCTCTCTGTTGCTCTTAAAAAAAAAAAATACTCTTTCTATATATGGCTACAGTCTTTCACCTCTCCTTCCATGTGTCAGCACATCAGGGGTGGAGACGCTTAGCTTTGGGGGGACGCCTGGGCCAGCCTCCTGGCGGCCAGCCCTCACCCCTAAGGCACTGGGTCACAGCCTTGTCCTTCCCACACAGCACTACACTCACCCCAAATTCTCCAGCTCAGTGGAGTAATCTATCTCCAAGGACACTGGAAAGGGGGTGTCTAGAGACTTGTCTTGCCTGGCATGTCTCCGTGGAGATTGGGGGTTTGGCGCCTAATTCGCCAACTTGGAGGAGAGGAACGGAGAGGAGGAGGGGGAAGAGGAAGAGGAAAAAAAGAAGGAGGAGGAGGAGCAGAGGTGGGAACAGAGGTGTCCACCAAAAGGAGAGTTTTGGTCCTATTTGGTAACAATGCCCTTTGTTTTCTTATTTTTTCAACAGCTTTTAAAACCAAGGTTGTGCAAAGTCTTGCACAGGAAGAAATGGGGTCCTCAGGAGAAATATGAGAGATGCCCTCCCAGCAGAAGGCAAGGGGTGATGGCTCCCATAATCCTTCCCCCAATGCCCCCACATATAGTAAAAGATTCCCCGGCTGGGGGTGGTTTCTTTGGTTCAACCCTCGAATCCTGAAGAGGGCTACAAGTGCGGGCCAGGCGACGGGCAGGGCCTCAGCCTGAGCCCCAGGGCTGATGCCCAATGTCTTTGGCAGGAGGGCCATGCAGGCAGGAGAGGCCAAGTTGTTTAGAAGGAGCCCGGCATGGCAGGGGTCAGCATCCATCATGCCGGGCGCCCTGGTCCAGGCTCAGCTTACAAACACTCCACGTCCATGTCCCTGTCCCCAGTCTCCAGGCTGGGGAGTGGTTAGGTTTGAGGAGCTCAAAGGTGATGAGTCCAGGCTCCCCCGGGGTGAATGTGCCCACATCCAGAGGGGTACCCCACTTCTCAGCAGGGGGAGGGAGGTCCGGGGGACATTCTAGGCCCCTGCCAATTTCATCTGGAAGCTCTTGGGTCCCTGGAGAAGGGGCAGGGTAGGGAGGGTGCCGGCCTTCCCATGTGCTCCTCGGCGATTCCTGAGTGTTCCTAGGACGGAAGTACCTCTGCCTGGTCCTGGGTCCTTCGTGGGGGCACAGGCCAGGGGGGCTCAGTACACAGCCCCAGGGTTGGGTGGGGGTCCTGGGGAGGCATGATGCAGGGTGGCAGGCTGTGGCGGCTGCTGCTGTAAGTGGGGTCCACTCAGGTTCTGTGCGTGGTACCAGGAGTTGGTGGGGTCGTCCAGGTAGCTGGGGGAGGCACTGTATGGGAGTGGCAGGGGCAGCTGGCTGCGGGCAGGGGCAGGCGTGGAGTGCGAGGAGGTGTCCCAGAGGGCTGGTGACGGTGGGGAGTTGCAGGCCATGGAGTCGCTGTTGTTGGGGCTGTGCTCCAGGGGGACCTCACCGTTCTTGTACAGCTTCTTGAACTTGGACCTGCGGTTCTGGAACCAGATTTTCACCTGGGTGCGAGAAGAAAGGGGCAGTTGGTTAGCACTCAAGATGCAGAGGAAAGCCCTTCCAGGAATGCAACGTGGGCCAAGCAAGGCCAGCTCCTGACATTGCTGAGCAAGAATCAGGCAAGACCCAGGCTTCCTGCCTCCCTGGCCAGTGGCCCCTTGTCTAGAACCCAGGCCAGGAACACTGGACTGCCTAGTCCAGGGTCTGCTCTACCACTGTGTGGCTTTAGCCCCTCTGGTCTGACCTTCCTCTCCCCTGCAAAATGGGGACAGTGACAGTACTGCTACCTCGCAGGGTCAGTGACAGTACTGCTACCTCGCAGGGTCATTATGAGGCTCAAGTAAGTTAGGACACCTGAAAAACTTAAAACAGGTCCAATACAGCAGACATTCAATTGACCCAGATAGGCTGGTGTCTAGACCACCACATACCAATATGCCTCGTAGAACATGGGCCGTTTGTGACATTTCATTCATGTTGGATGTCATAAACAGAGGGATGCAAATACACAAGCACCACCCCCCAGGTACACATCTCCATCCATGCCCAGTGACATACTCACTCAGTTTCACACACAGATGCCAGATCCAAAGGGACACACACACACACACACACACACACACATACCACAGAGATCCACCCAGGTAAACAACATGTACATTCACACTCGTGCTCACACACCAGGTCCTCCCGGGTTCAGGCTTGGTAATGGAGGTGACCTGGGGACTCAGGAGCAGGTGAGCCACAGTTCGCCAAATTTCCCTTGGGGTATCTCCCATCCCCCTACCGCTCCCCACCCCGTGACTGGCACAAACAATGAATCAGCTCCTTACCGGGTGACCCAGATTCCCGGCGGACAGGGCCCCACGCAGCCACAACCAAGGCCCGCCTGCCAACACCTGCAGCCAGCAGGGCGTCCCTGCTCCTCTCCTGAACAGACACAGGCTGCTGGGGGCTTCAGGGACAGGTAGTGGTGGCAGCGGGGCTCTGGATCCTGACTCCCAGCTGAGCACTTGGGTGCTGAGCAAGAATGGGGCGTCATGGCCCGCGCATGTGTTTCTGTTCTCTGGTGCTCACCAGGATGCAGCCCCATCTTATGCATGGTGACCCCTGGAGAGTCACACTCCTTCTGTGAGCGTCCTCGTGTGTGCACAGACCTTAGTGTACAATCCAAATCAATGCACATGCACACCCGTATCCAAGCCCGGGTACACCCTTGCACACGCACACCTAGTCACGGGGTAAAAGCACCCCCTGAACTCCAGTAATTCCAGCAACACCGCTGGGGATCTTGGGACCTGGAGATTCTGGAACAGAGGGATGCAGGCTTCTCTTTCTGCCAGGCACCCACCATTGTGTAGGATCACAACTGCATACACACACACACACACACACACACACACACACGCTAAAGCAGGACCTCTCTATAGAATCTGAGGTGTGAAGTCCTCTATCCCTCAGTCAAGGATTCTCAGAGCCAGCAGACCGCTTGGGCAGCCAGTCAGGCCCCACTGAGCCTGGGGACTCCAGGGTCCTGCGTGCTCCCTGCTTCCCCACCCCAGGCCCTCAACAGCCCAGTACCAACCTGTGTCTGAGTGAGGCCCAGCTGCGCGGCCAGCTCTGCGCGCTCAGGCAGCGCGAGGTACTGGGCTTTCTGGAAGCGGCGCTGCAGGGCAGCCAGCTGGTAGCTGGAGTAGATAGTACGCGGCTTTCGGACCTTCTTGGGCTTCCCGTTCACCATGCGCACCTCAGCTTCCGGCTCTTCCTTCACTGACACTGCGGGACGCATGGGTGAGGGGCGGCTCAGCCTTGGTTTGCGACCCGGCAGCGCCCCGTCCCGCTCTCCGAGTCGTCACTGCCCGCGCCAAGGAGGGAGCCGCGGCGACCGGCCGGACGGGTGGCCGCCCAGGACGCGGCGCCCCAGCTGCGGCCCGGCAGCCTCCCCGGCGGGTGGGAGGCGAGGACCTCAGCGCTGCGCCCCGACGCCCTCTGCCCCGTGCCACCGCGGGGGGCTGGGGCTGCTTCTCGGCT
>PVKA01054595.1:0-10698 GCA_004027165.1 Ctenomys sociabilis
TCTTTTTGAGACAGGGTCTCACTATGCAGTTCAGACTGGCCTTAAGCTCACTTTGTAGCTCAGGCTGGTCTCGAACTCACAACAATCCTGCTGCCTCAGCCTCCCAAGTGCTGGGATTACAGGCCTGCGCCACCACGCCCGGCTCTCTGGTCCATTAATTCCTCTTTTATCTCTGGAAGAGTGAGATTTGCACTGTCGTTCTTTTCAACCCTATAGAAGTTCACATTTTCCAGTTTTTAGGAAGTTTTCTTATATTTAATGGCACAAGTTTCTCTTTGACCTGCACTGTACAGTATAGGAGCCACAAACCACAAGTGCTTATTTAACTTTAAATTAGTTGAAAGTAAAACTAAACTGTAAAATTCAGTTCCTTTTGCATGCTAGCAACATTTCAGGTACTTATAAGTGACACGCAGCTAGTGGTAACTGCACTGAGCAGAGCCAATAAGAACATTCTCATAATGAAAACGTGACAAACTACCACATAGCATACTGTCCTAACCACTGCTTTAAATATGTCACTGAAATTTTAACATATGTTTTTGCCCGTTGAGTTCTAAGTATTTTATTATCTCCCTTATGTTTCTTTTTTGCATTTGTATAGGCAATATATTGCTTAATTTCTTTATATAGGATGCTTATTTGTTTTATACGGTAATATCTTGGTTCATGAGCACTTATTTTCATGAACAGTTCAATTCACTAACAAAAGTGCTCTGCAAAATTTTGCTTCCAGTTGTGATTTCCACATCAGGTGATGAACACTACTGTAGCCATCTTTTCTGCATTAACCCAAATTAAGCCTTCTTCCCCAGAATTGTGAGACAAATTAGGTTTGTAAGCTGAGGTACAACTCACTGTATATATTTTTTATTACTAATGTCTAACCATTTTTCATATTGGTCTTGTCCCCAGCTCCTCCCTTCTCTTGCTGCTTTCTGGACACTGTAGAGTGAGTAGCTTTTCTGTGCCCATCCTTTTCATCATAACATTTCTGTGATGGAGCCAGCCAACCATGTACTAGACCCTCGAACACTGTGAGCTAAAATAAACATTCCTCCTTTAAGGTATGGGTGTCAGATATTTTGTCCCAGTAATGGAAAAGTAACCGATGCAATAGCCTATTATACAAAAAAAAAAAAAAAAAGCCGGGCGTGGTGGCGCAGGTCTGTAATCCCAGCACTAGGGAGGCTGAGGCAGGAGGATTGTTGTGAGTTCGAGACCAGCCTGAGCTAAAAGTGAGCTTAAGGCCAGCCTGAACTGCATAGTGAGACCCTGTCTCAAAAAGACAAAAAAAAAAAAAAAATAGCCTATTAAAATTCCCAGAACCTGAAAATGTTTTACATGTGACAAAAAGGTCTTTATAGATGTAAGAATCTTCAAGGGCTAAACATATAATAGATTAAGCCTCTTAATGGTGGAATTCTGATCTATTTATTTGCTTGCTTTAATTATCTTTCTTCATCAAAGTCTGAAATGATTATATATAATTTTTCAGTACCAGGGATTGAACTCAGGACCCTGCGCTTGCCAGGCAAGTGCTTATTCTACTGACTATCTCCCCGGCCCTCTGAAATGATTACATTAAAACCTCCAGTTATACTTGGGACACTTATCTCAAGTGGATATATATCATCCTACTGTACTATATCAAATATCTTTCATACCTAAGGGTATGTTGTTCAGTGTGTATATATTTTTGGTTATATCTTCTTGCTATATTTATTCTTTTATCAGTATATAAACTCTTCTTTGTTCCTTAAGACATTTCCTTGGTTTTAATGCTATCTTACTGAATATTAAAATTGTTTCCCAAGTCAAAAGACTGATGTCTTTGACTAACTTCAGTAGATTAAATCTGAAGTAGTATGTACTTCTTTACCTCATTCCCTACTGATTCACACTCATGGCTTTTTAAATGTATGTGTGTACTATATATGTATATATTCATATATACACACATGCATAAAATATAACTTAAATGGCTATATACCCATATATATACACAAGCAGATGAGAAATGTGCAAGAGGTATGATCAAAGAAAACTGGGAATGTTTAAATTTTTAAAAAATTATTAAAATTGTCTGAGCAACTACTTTGAAGAGAACAATAAGTGATGTACTTAGTATTGTTACTCTTATACTATCTTGCTTTGAAATTTTGTGCCATTGTTTTTACTGTTTTTTCTCATTTTTTTTTTTTTTTTTGCATGGCCTAACCATAGCCAAATAGATTTATTTTTTTCCCATTTACAGTGATTTTATTTTATTTTTTAGTGTAGACACAATTTGTTTTTTTAATTTTTTAATAGATTGCAAATTGAAAATAAATTATTTACAAACATAAAGGAATATAACAATAAAAATTGTCCAAAATAAAAATGAAGAAAGAATTTACAGATCAGTCATAATAGTTCACTGTGGCAAAACCAAGAAACTTATATTCATATAATCAGAATTCTCAAAGTAGAAAGAAGTAGGCAATAAATATTGAAAGATTTAAAATTTCTGAATTTAGTTCAACTTATAATACCACATTTCCAGGAAAAATGAACCTTTTGCACAAGAAATTTAAATAAAATCATACCAAGATACACAAAAATGAAATTGTCCAAAACTTATTGTAAAGAAAAAATGATTAAAGCAAGTACATAAAAAATAATGCTATGGAAGAACAAAATTAAATAGCATCTTATTCCACATTAGAAAGAGGGAAAAAAAAAAAGAAGCAAGTGTGTAAGAAACTATACTAAAGGACTGAAAGAAAAAATAAAAAAGATCTATTCTCTTTGAACTTTATACTTAGCAAACACACCTTTGAAAACTAAAAGTAAAATATTTTCTAGTTATACAAACTTAAAATACTTTAATGCCTCCAGATGTAGTATATAGGAAATAACAAAGAGCATAATTCAAAAGGCACGAGAAGTTGCAGTATGCTCCTGGATGAATAATAAAGTGTTTGTTCTCAAAGTGATAGTTATGCAGGACTATATAAAATATATTAGATGAACCCTTATTTAAAAGATCATTGAAGATTTCTATGAAATAGTACCAATCTTATGTTGGGTTACATGCGTATTTTTTTTCATATATATATATGTGTGTGTGTGTGTGTGTGTGTGTGTGTGTGTGTGTGTGTGTGTGTGTGTTTATATGTGCATATAAAGGACAGGGAAGAAGTAATATAAAGTCAACAGAAAATGGAAATATACTTTTTAAAGTTTCTAATACTGGGGGAAGACATCATACGATGTCTTTTAGATAAATTGTGATTCATAGATATACTATAAATCTTAAAACAAAAATTAAGAGTAAGCAATATTCAGAAAATACTAATTAATTAAAAATTAAATGTTTCAAAACAATGGAACTAAGAAAAAGTTTTCATGATAGTAAAGAAGTACTAAGAATAAAACATAAGATAAATGCTGGAATGACAAATAAATGCCCATCACTTCTGACAGTTTGGGGATAGGATATCGCACAAAGTTATAGTGTGTTGTGGACATGGACAATGACCATGACATTTCCTGGTGGCCAGGTGTCACTTGGGGGACTGAGCTACTGCTATTTCCTTGAAATCCACCCTGTTGTGCCATATGGAATCTTGACCCACAGGGTGCAAGAGAAGTCCATTTATAGAGTGTGTTGTTGGAAATATTCTTCTGCTGTACACAAAAAAATAGCTGAAAGACTACTATTGTATTCCTCTTATTCTCCTGTGTTTAATTGTTTTCTCTATTTGGTGGGTTCTTTCCATTCTTATTCATGAGGTTGTGATCACTTTGCTCCCTCTCTAGAACATCATTTAGTAGTCTATGTAAGCTTGGCTTTGTCATCATGAAATTCTTTAGTTGTTCTTTGTCATGGAAGTATTTTACTTCTCCATTATACTTGAAAGAGAGTTTTGCAGGGTATAGCAGTCTGGGTTGCAATTTGTTTTCTTGCCAGACTTGAGGTACTTTGCTCCATGCTCTTCTTGACTTGATGGTTTCTGAAGAGAAATCTGCTGTTATTCTGATGGGTTTTCCTTTAAATCTGATCTGTTTCTTTTCTTTAGTGGCTTTTAGTATACTGTTCCTATGCTGAATTTCTAGGATCTTGATTATTATATGTCTGGGAGTGGTTTTAATTGGGTTGATGTTATTTGGAGTTCTATGTGCTTCACTTCTTTGAATGTCAGATTGTTGTCTCATGTTTGGGAAGTTTTCTGCTATTACTTCTGCCCATATTCTTTTTATATCATTTGTATTGACTCCTTGCTTCTCATTGATGCCTATTAATCTCACAGTGCTCATCTTTGCATTGTCTTGCAGGTGTTGAATTATTTTTTCCTGCATCCTAGTTGTTTTTAAGAGATCTTCACTAGCTGCAACAGTGTCTTTGAGGTCAGAGAGTCTATTTTCACTTTTACTCAAACGGATTTGCCAGCTTGTGATTGCGATTTTAATTTCCTGTATATCACTTTGAATCTGTTTCATACATTCTGTTTCTTTCATATATTGCTTATTCAGGGATTCCATCATTTTTGTATTCTGCTCAATTTTTTTTAGCAGTGTATTCTTTAGAAGCACTTAGTACTTCTTTGATTATAGTTATCACTTTTTGTTACTTCAGAAATTATTTCTGATCTGATTTCTTTTATACCTTTCTGCTGTTGTTTCTTTACTTCCAACACTATTATTTCAGAGATTTCAGGTGTGTGATTTCCAATTTCCTCTATGCTAGTGTCTTCTGCATTTGTATGGGGTGGACTCGGGGCCTGAGACTGCTTTTTGTTCCTTCTCTTTGTCATTTTGTATACCACTGACTTTTGACCTTTGGTGTAGAGCTTAGAGTTATTATCTTAGCACCAGGTCTGGATCTATGAAGTTCAGACTCCTCCAGGGGGGTATGGCTTGGGTCTGGCTGCTCTGCTCCACTTCTTCCTGCTGCAGCCTTGCAGGTGAACCCTTTGTGTCACTCTGGCAAGATGTTCTGCTCCTAAATCACCTGGATGGGTCTTGCCTCTAGCCTCTTTGCAGGGAGTTCTGTTGAAGGGTTCCATGCTGGGCCTGTACTCTGGGTCACTTCAAGATCCGGTGGCCTGGGTGGTCTCACTCATGCACGGCCTGCACTCTGGGTCTATTCAGGATCCAGCAGCCCGGGAGTTCTGATTTTTTCTCCTTACAATAGAAAAGATTATTAAAAGTTCATTACAATAAAAGATACATTGCCATCTTTCCCTCTCAAATGCTCCCCCAAGCTTTAAACACATTTATGCCATCATTTTTGCCTACTTTCTAAAGCAGTTTTGGAAATCCTTTCACAAGAGTCTATATTTATTCTGTTGTGATCGACTCAATGTCCTGTAGTGATTCAAAATTTTTTTCCTTTTATGGATATTTTATCTTTGTATAGGAGATAGAAGTCACACAGTACAAGATCTAGTGAGTAGAGTGGATACAAACACACCATAAGTTTTAATAAGTTTGCCTTTCTGTTGGATAACACTTCACAGAAGCATTCACCACATATTTAATCATATCTCATAAGGGCATTCATGAAATTAGACTTCCAAACTTACACAAAAATTGAAAATACAAACAACAATACAGGAAAAAGAAGGAACAACCTGCACTTTCTCCCCAGCCTTTAGCTTGTAGCATGAGAAAGGAAGTCTGAATCTACAGACAGTGAAGGCAGAAACTCCAGAGTTCTCTAGGGAGAAAGGAACCAGTGAAACAGAGCAATGGATACTGTAGGAAATAACAGCTAACTGTTACAATCAGATGCCAAAGAACTGGGTAGTGGGTCAAACAGGCTGTAACTTCTCATTCTTAATAAACAAAAGTGAGATCCTGAAATAGACTCACAGGTAGTGAGCCAGCTATGCCTAGAAGACACCCCTAAAAAATGGTCATTTCCTAAAGGGGTCTCAATATATTAGTAATAAAGATGTTTACCATAAACAGTTTGCAAACATCAGCACAGAAAACAAGTTTAAAAATACAGAAAATTAGAAAACATGAAAGCCAGATGTGATCTCAGACCTCTAGCTCATCCAAAGCAAAATCAGAGGCTATTGAGGTGGATAAAATAAAAAAACCACCCAGCTACTCTTTCTGAAATGGTAACAGTAGAAGTAATAAAGAAGATGTATACATCTCTAGAGAAAAAACATCAGAAATAATTATACCAATGATTAAAGTGACGGCCAGGGTTAAGTGAATAGTAATAGTAGATACAGATACATAGAGAAGCTAATTTTTTATTAATTTTATTGAGAAACAAATAGCAATGAGACAATTTCAAAACTGACTAGTAGGACAGTTTCAATAATTAATACATTGCATATTGTTGTCTTCATAGTGGTTATTCATAGTACAAGATGCAGACATGATATCCTATCCAAATACTATTAGTACAAATCTTCTCATTGAATTGAAAGTAGCTGTATATCTATCCTAACTATTTTGTATATACAGATACAAAATGGTCCTTCATTTGTATCCTCTTTTTTTGTTTAGTTTTGTCAGAAATGGGTATTTAATTGCTATTTAAATATTGTAGGTGCCATAGAGAAGCTTAGAAAAGTAATGGAAACCGTGCATGCCTACCATTAGAAAGAACTAGATTCCAAAAATAAAAGATTCAGGGGATTAAAAATTCTTTTGAAAGTATAGACAGCAGAATCAACCAATGCAAAGATAAAGAATCATATCTACAAATAGATTTGTGCTTAGTGATCATCAAATGAAAATATTCTATAAAATAGCAAGAGATAATCAAAAATCAACATAACAATTGGTAGGTGACACAAAGAAAAATAACATAGAACTAATTGGAATTGGTTAAAAAGCAGGAAATAGCACAAATGATATTGAAAAAACTTGTTCACAAAAGTAATAGAAGAAAATTTCCCAAGCATGGACAAAGAATTTAGCATACACACAAGTGAGACACAGACATAATTAGACATTATCAGAAAAAAAAACTACACCAAGGCATATAATACTCAAGATTCTAGAAATTCAACACAAGCACAGAACATTAAAAGCTGTTAGTCTTTCCTTTTTCCAGTTCCAGGAACTTGGCAGCCATAGTTTACAGTGCAGTTATAGTCAAATCCAAGAGCTATACCATGCACAACCAGTTCCAAAAATGGCACAGAAATGGTATCAAGAAATGTTGATCACAAAGATATGAATCTCTGAAGGGGGTAGATCCCAAGTTCCTTAGGAACATGCGTTTTGCCAAGAAGCACAACAAGAAGGGCTTCAAGAAGATGCAGGCAGCAAATCATGCCAAGGCCATGAGTGCACATGCTGAGGGGCTATCAAGGCCTTTTTCAAGCCCAAGAAGGTCAAACCCAAGATCATCCCAAAGGGAGTAAACCACAGCTCGCTTAACTTGCCTATATTGCCTACCCCAAGCTTGGGAAGCATATCCATGCCCACATTGCCAAGGGTCGCAGGCCTTGCTGGCCAAAGGCCCAAGCTCCAGCTTCTGCTCCAGCCCAGGCGCCAAAAGGTGCCCAGGCCCTCAAAGGTACCCAGGCCCCCATGAAGGCTCCACAGTAAAAGCCTCTTATCTGCTGATGTAAAAACAGCAGGTGTGACCCCTATGGTGCCATCTGTTGCGGGGCTGGTGTCCTCTTGTGCTCTTTGTACAAATAAATCTGAGGCAGGAAAAAAAAAAAAATAAATAAATACTGTTAGAAAAAGAAAGAAAAATATCACCTATAAAGGAAAGCCTATTAGAACCACAGTAGACTTCTCAACATAAAATGTTACATCAAAGACAGCTTAGAGTGAAGTTGTTAAAACCGTAAAAGAAAACACTCTCCAGCCCAGCTTGATATACCCTGAAGAATTGATTGACACACCCAGCTATATAAGACAAACACTAGTGAGTATGAAAAACCAGATAAGCACCACTACAATGGTAATGGAGAACCTCAATACCACATTGTAACAAATAGACAATCAACTAGGCAACGTATCAACAAAGAATTATTAGAATTGAACCAAGCATTTTAACAAGTGAACTTAGTAGATATCTACACTATTTCACTGCACAGAATATACATCCTCAGCAGCACATAGGATTTTCTTCAAAATAGACCATGGTTGAAAAAGAAGTGGTATTTTTATACAATGGAGTATTACTCAGCTATAAAGAATGATAAACTTGAAGCATTTATATTGAAGTGGATGCCACTGGAAGATATACTTATAAGTGAAACAAACCAAACCCACGTGTGCAAATATCGTAGTCTCCCTAGCATAAGAAATCAAAAGAAGAAATACAAATAGAAAGGTATAAAAACAACGAAAAAGAATTTAGACAGATAGGGTAAACTGAACGGCATACGTTGTAGGGCACTAATCAGCTTCTCTTCTGGGTGGTTAACAACCTAAGTTTACAGATCAAAAATTGGAGAAATGGAAGGGCCACAAGGTCAGCCAACATTTTGGTCTTAGCCTTTCAAGGTCAGTGAAGACTCAGGACATAGGAGAACCTGTACTGTAACATCATGGAACTCAGTTGTGCCCCAAATATTCTGATGAAGAAGATTATGGAGCCATACAGGAATGTGATCAATAATCTATAGTGTGCCTAAGGAGAGTCACATGGAGAGACAACTTTCTCTCAGGCTTTCACAGAGAGCAAACTGGTCAAGTAATGGCCATGACTCATTCACACGACTGACACTGACAAAGGATCTACAAAGTGAGGTACAGGGCTACAGGATAAACCATGAGGGGACTTGACTGACTTCATCAGATACAAACATTACATTTCTTGTTCTATAGGTCTTGCTTTATCTTGGTCTTAACCATCCAGCAGAAAAGTATAAAACCGAGGTATGTAAAATAAAGCCATAATAATATGCTGAGCTGTAAATGGCTCTAGTCAACAACTTCTTCAGATAACCCACTACTATTGTGGACTGTTGGACTGTGTTGGATTGTTTTGCTGAATTCAAGCACCTATAATAATTGAATGACAATAGAATACCCATCTCTGACAAGACTAAACAAAAAAAGAGATACAAAGGAAGGGCCACTCTGTGTTTGTATAAACAATACAGTTAGGATAAATATGCAGTACTTGCCCATCATTCTATTAGAAGAAAGGTTTGTACTAATAGTGTTTGGACAGGATATTCTATCTGCTCCTTGTACTATAGATAACCACTAGGAAGATAGCAATGTAGAAAGTATTAATTATTGAAACTGTACTATAATTCAGCTTTAAAAAAAGATAGGTATACAGCTACATTCTCTTAATTCATTGAATAGAGGCATCTGCTCTAATAGTGTTTGTAAATAGAATATCATGTATGCACCTTGTACAACAAAAAATCACAATGAAAACAATATGCAATGTATTAATTATTGAATCTGTTCTACTAATTTGATTTGAAACTGACTCATTGCTATTTGTTCTTCAAAAAAATTAAGGAAAACAAAAAAAAAAAAATAGACCATATACTAACTTATAGTGTAAGCTTAAACAAATGCGAAGGAATTGAAATTATCCCATGCATATAATCTAATCATAGTGGAATGAAATTGGAAATCAATGGCAATTAATTTTAGCTATAATATTAAAGTTAAGAATCTGTACTATATAAGATAGAAATTTGGGAGAAATGCCAATTAATTTCATATATGATAATAGTTAGGAACTTGTACTGTAATAAAATAGATAATTCAGAAGAAATTATCCTGGATACATACGAATTTCCAAAACTGAATCAGGAAGATATAAAAATTCTCAATAATCCAATATTAGTGAATAAAATTAAAGAAGTAATAATAACTACCAATAAATAAAACCCAGGTCCTGATGGATCCACTGTTGTATTCTACAAGAACTTCTTTTTTTGAGACAGGGTCTCACTATGTAGTACAGACTCGCTTCTAAATCACAGTGATCCTCCTGCTTCAGCTTCCTGAGTGCAGGGATTACAAGGATTACAGGCACCCATCACCCCAATCAGCTATGCAAGAACTTTAGAGAAGATCTAATACCTCAAGCTCTTTAATGAAATCAAAAGGGAAAAATACTACCAAACTGAAATTCTGTCTCATTCCTGAAATATTGGCTGTCATCAAGAAATCAACCAATAACAAATGCAAGTAAGACTGTGTTGAAAAAGGAACGCTTTTCCATTTGGAGGGAGTGTAAACTGGTTCAACCACTATGGAAATCTGCTTGGAGATTCCTCAAAGAACTAAGACTGGAGGTCCCATTTGACCCATCTTTTCCTCTTTTAGTCATTTTCCTGAAAGAATTAAAAGCATCATGCTACAGTAATATTTATATATCCCATGCTTATAGCAGCATAACTTGCAGTAGCTATGAAGGTATTGGAAACAGCCTGTAGAGCCTTCCCTAAAAGAAAAAAAAAAAGAAAGGAAGGAAGGAAGGAAGGAAGGAAGGAAGGAAGGAAGGAAAAGAAAGAAAGGAAGGAAGGAAGGAAGGAAGGAAAAAGAAAGAAAGGAAGGAAGGAAGGAAAGAAGGAAGGAAGGAAGGAAGGAAGGAAGGAAGAAAGAAAGAAAGAAAGAAAGAAAGAAAGAAAGAAAGAAAGAAAGAAAGAAAGAAAGAAAGAAAGGTTGCATCCTTACATAAATATTTTATGTTTTGTTTTGTTTTGTTCTGTGCCATCTTGGTGTCAAGAGCTGAGATTAAGGTGTGCACTG
>PVKA01054596.1:0-10703 GCA_004027165.1 Ctenomys sociabilis
CTAGGCAACCAATTTGAGGACAACCCTATATATACAGCAACCATTGTGTAATTCCTATTATTTTGTTTAGTGAAATTCTGTATTATTTCTAATTTCTTTTACTCTTTTGTGTTGTCTTTGGAAAAAAAAATGAAGATGGGGCATGATGGCACACACCAGTAATCCCAGAGCTTGAGAGGCTATAAACAGGAGGATCACTATGAGCCCGATCTGCACAGTGAGACCCTGTAGACCCTGTCCTAAATACATTAAAATATATTAAGGTTCAACATCTACTTTTGCTAGGTCTGCCTTTCTCTGTTTGGTTGGGAACAGAATTGGAAACAGTGTCAGATACCTTTGTTCTCTCTGCTGGGCATCTTGACTCTAGGCTCTTTCAGAAGTCAGAGCCAGAATAAATTTCCTTCCTTCAAAAAAATTTAACAATGTGATTCTAATAAAATATGCATAAAGTAATATGACTGCCTTAGATTTTAAGTGTACAGTCCAGGGGTATTGGGTACTTTCAAATGCCATGAACCCAGTGTCCAGAGCTCTTTTTTTCCTCATAAAACTAAAACTTTACCCTAATACTTGCAAGGTACTTGCCCCTTAACTCCTGCTACCAGCAGATTGTTTTTTATCTCTGTACTTGACTGCTCTGTTGCCTCATGTAAGGAGAGTTAGTGTTTCTCTTTTTGAGACAGGGTCTCGCTATGCAGTTCAGGCTGGCCTTGATCCTCCTGCCTCAGCTTCCCGAGTGCCAGGTTTACAGGTGTGCACCACGATGCTCCACTGTTTGTCATTTTATGCCTGGTTTATTTTGTTCCTTATTTATATTGTAAATTCAATATTTTTGAATCATTATACTTTTTATTATTATTTTTAAAGAATACAAAATAGTGAGGCTAGGGAGATGGCTCAGTGGAATAAGTGCTTCCCTGGCAAGCACAAGGGCCTGAGTTCAATCCCCAGTTCTGGAAAACAAAAACAAAAACAAAATAGTAATAGAAGAAAACAGCATTATACATGGTACAAGATTTCACTAAACAGAGTAATAGGATTTCAACAATGGTTGCTGTATTACATGATGCTATGTGTAAATTAGTTTTTCAGATTAACAGATATAAAAGTATAAGTTTTGTTTTAAAAAAACAATAACTAAGAAGTTAGAAATTCAAGACAGGAACAACATCAGAGTAAAAACAAAAATTGTGAGCATTAACTGCTCCTTTCTTTTCTTATATATTCATATAATTAGAATTCTCTATTTATTTATTTTTTTGGTGCAGGGTCTCACTATGCATGCAGCCCACATTCATAGCGATCTTCCTGCTTTTTGCCTCCCATGTGCTGGGATTACAGGTGCGCACCACCCCCCCCAGATTGCATCGCCGGCTCAGCGCACCCGAAGGCAGAATTCTCAAAGTAGAAAGGAGTAGGCAATAAATATTTAAAGATTTAAAATTTCTGAATTTGGTTCAACTTATAATACCACATTTCCAAGAAAAATGAACCTTTTGCACAAGAAATTTAAATAAAATCATACTAAGATACACAAAAATGAAATTGTCCAAAACTTATTGTAAAGCTATGGAAAAACAAAATCAAATAGCATCTTATTCTACATTAGAAAAAAAAAAAAGGACCAAGTGTGTAAGAAACTAGACTGATTAAAGGACTGAAAGAAAAAAAATCTATCCTCTTTGAATTTTATACTTAGCAAACATACCTTTGAAAACTAAAAGTAAAATATTTTCTAGTTATACAAACTTGAAATATTTTAATACCTCCAGACGTAGCATATAGGAAATAATACAGAGCATAAGCCACAAGGCAAGAGGAGTTGCAGTATGCTCCTGGATGAACAATAAAGAGCTCTCAAAGTGGTAGTTATGCAGAACTATATAAAATATATTAGATGAACCCTTATTTAAAGGTCATTGATTGTGGGGCCGGGGAGATGGCTCAGTGGAATAAGTGCTTCCCTAGCAACTGCAAGGGCCTGAGTTCAATCCCTGGTTCCGCAAAAAAAAAAAAAATAAATAAATAAAGGTCATTGATGATTTCTATGAAGCTACCAATCCTATGTCGGGTTATACCTGTATTTTTTTCATATATTTGCGTGTGTGTGTGTGTATGAAGGACATGGAAGAAGTAATATAAGATCAACAGAAAATAGAAATATACTTTTTAAAGTTTCTAATACTAGGAGAAGATATCATATGATAAATTGTAATTCAAAGATATAGGATAAATCTTAAAACAAAAATTAAGATTAAGCAATATTCAGAAAATTAAATACTAATTAATTAAAAATTAAATGTTTCAAAACAATTGAACTAAGAAAAAGTTTTCATGGTGGTAAAGAAGTACTAAGAATAAAGCATAAGATAAATACTGGAATGACAAATAAATGACCATCACTTCAGACAGTTTGGGGATAGGATATCGCACAAAGTTCCAGTGTGTTGTGGACATGGATAATGACCAGGACACTTACTGGTAGCCAGGGTTCACTTGTGGGACTGACCTACAGCTATTTCCTTGAAATCCACCCAATAGTCCCATATGGATGCTTGACCTATAGGGTGCAAGAGAAGTCCGTGTGTAGAGTGTGCTGATGGAAATATTTTGCTGCCATACACAAAAGGATAACTGAAAGGCTACTATTGCATTCCTCTTATGCTCCTGTGTTTAATTGTTTGCTCTATTTTGTGGGTTCTTTCCTTTCTCATTCATGGGGTTATGATCATTTTGCTCCCTCTCTAGAATATCATTTAGTAGTCTGTGTAGGTTTGGCTTTGTCATCATGAAATTCTTTAGTTGTTCTTTGTCATGGAAGTATTTTACTTCTCCATTATACTTGAAAGAGCGTTTTGCAGGGTGTATAAGCCTGGGTTGGGATTTGTTTTCTTGCAAGACTTGAAGTACTTTGCTCCATGCTCTTGACTTTATGGTTTGTGAAGAGAAATCTGCCGTTATTCTGATGGGTTTTCCTTTAAATGTGATCTGTTTCTTTTCTTTAGCAGCTTTTAGTATACTGTTCCTGTGCTGAATTTCTGGGATCTTGATTATTATATGTCTGGGAGTGGTTTTAATTGGATTGATGTTATTTGGAGTTGTATATGCTTCGGTTGCCTGAATGTCAGATTGTTGCCCCCTCTTTGGGAAGTTTTCTGCTATTACTTCCATCCATATTCTTTTTATATCACTTGTATTGATTCTTTCCTTCTCATTGATGCCTATTAGTCTCACATTGTTCATCTTTGCATTGTCTTGAAGGTGTTGAATTATTTTTTCCTGCATCCTAGTTGTTTTTAAGAGATCTTTGCTTACTTTATTCACTAGCTGCAATGGTGTCTTTAAGGTCAGAGAGTCTATTTTCACTTTCACTCGAATGGATTTGCCAGCTTGTGATTGAGGTTTTAATTTTCTGTATATTGCCGGGCATGGTGGCACATGCCTGTAATCCCAGCACTCGGGAGGCTGAGGCAGGAGGATTGTTGTGAATTCGAGACCAGCCTGAGCTACAAAGTGAGCTTAAGGCCAGCCTGAACTGCATAGTGAGACCCTGTCTCAAAAAGACAAAAAAAAAAAAAAAAATTCTGTATATTACTTTGAGTCTGTTTCATACATTCTATTTCTTTCCTATATTGCTTATTCAGAGGTTCCATCATTTCTCTATTCTGCTTTATATTTTTGATCAGTGTATTCTTTAGAAGCACTTAGTACTTCTTTGATTATACTTATCACTACATTTTTTACTTCAGAAATCATTTCTGATCTGATCTCTTGTATACTTTCTTGCAGTTATTTCTTTATTTCCAATGCTATTATTTCAGAGATTTCAGGTGTGTGATTTCCAATTTCCTCTATGCTAGTGTCCTCTGCATTTGTACTGAGTAGACTCAGGGCCTGAGACTGCTTTTTGTTCCTTCTCTTTTTTGCGTACCACTGACTTTTGATCTTTTGTGTAGATGTTAGATAGATTTATTACCTTAGCACCAGGTCAGGATCTAGGAAGTTCAGACTCCTCTAGGTGGGTGTGGCTTGGGTCTGGCTGCTGTGTTCCACTTCTTCCTGCTGCAGCCTTGGAGGTGAACCCTTTGTGTCACACTGGCAAAATGTTCTGCTCCTGAATCATCTGGGTGGGTCTTGCCTCTAGCCTCTTTGCAGAGAGTTCTGCTGAAGCTTTCCAAACTGGGCCTGCACTCTGGGTCGCTTCAGGATCTGGTGGCCTGGGCAATTTCACTCACACGTCAGGCCTGTGCTCTGGCTTGAATTATTATATAATGGATTTTATTAAAATTGATTAAAATTTTGACAAATGAGCCGGGCATGGTGGCGCATGCCTGTAATCCCAGCACTCGGGAGGCTGAGGCAGGAGGATTGTTGTGAGTTCGAGACCAGTCTGAGCTACAAAGTGAGCTTAAGGCCAGCCTGAACTGTATAGTGAGACCCTGTCTTAAAAAGACAAAAAAAAAAAAAAAAAATTTTGACAAATGCCATTTTAGAAACAAATGAAATTTGTAGATACTTATTTTTTATTTTTATGTATTTATTTGATACAGATTCATAGTGATCCTCTTGTCTCAGCCCCCCCCCCCCGCTGGGATTACAGGTATTCACCACCAATGCCCAGTTTCTGGAAGGCACAGTGTGCCTGGCATTCAGTATCAGTGATCAAACCCGGGTCCTTGTGTTTGCCAGGCAGGCGCTTAGATCTCAGAGCTGTTTCCCTACCCTTCTAGATGTTTATTTATTTGAAGATGTTGATCAAGTATTTGGTGTCTAAAAGCTTGGTAATTTGGCCTTAGTAACTCGTGATTTTCTTCTGCTTTTCTTGATCATAGTTATTTGCTCTTCTGGAATTGTATGAGCACTTAGAAGAGAGAACAACTCTTCAGCTACCTTCTTGGGTGTGAAAGGTAGGGGACCTCCTGAGCAGCTCTCCTTGAAAGAAGAGCAACTGTCTCCATTTCGACTGAGTCTGACCCTGTCCTTGTATTGTTATGTATAGAGCTGGCCAGGACTTCTGTTTATCCTTCAGTTGCCTTAATCAATGTATATTGGTCTAGCTGAGGTGCTGGTGATAGTCTGTGAAGGTGGCAAGCATGTTTCCCTGGTAACCTACACCTGCTGCTCTTTAATGTGAGCCGGGTTGAAACAGGAGGGAAGAGCTAATGCTCTGTGCTGCCCCTTGGGACCAAGCCTCAAGATAGAGGCTATGACTTGCTGGGGCTTGAAAGACTACATCAAAGCTAAAGCACTAGACTTCCCAAACATTAGATGCTGACAGTGTAATGCAGATTACTCTCTGCCCATCTTCTCTGCATATGGTAGAGGTAAATGTAGGCCACCCACCTAGCTCAGCTCACAATAGTAGTCACCTACTTCCCACAGTTTTCAGTGAATCGTCCTCAAGCCACTCCCCCACTGAATAAAAACCAGGTGAGGCTTTGTGTTGCTCTCTTGGTTCTGGGAAGCCATCTTCATGGCTGGACTTAGAGCCCCTGGACCCCCCAGTGATTGAAAATATAATTGAGTGTCTTTATTTTCGCTGTGGGTTGCACTGAAAGTGGTAGATTGGAATCAACTTGGTGGGATTCCAATAACGTAACTTTGGGATTACAAATATTGGCTTCTTGGACTGAGACGAGGACCTGGAAGAGTCTCCTACACGAAAGAATAAATGAACTTCCGAGTAGTGAATACAACGATTGCTGATGGGCACACATTTTATGTTTTTCTAGTTGGAGCACTGAAAAGTCATCTAATTATTTTTAAAAATATATCACATAGATGTCCATATTTATGCATGTGTGTTCTATATTAACATATATGAGGTATCTAATGTTCTAAAAGAGTATTTAAAATACATGTGATGATGCTTTTAGTAACTGACCAGAGAAGCCAAAAATCACTGGGCTGTAAGAAATGAACATTTTACACATGATTTAGATTTTTGGACGAGCTTCCAGAGACTGCATTAGGGACCTATTTGAACACATTTGGCTTTAATTTGTGAAGAATTTTCTTAATATGTTACCAGTTATGTACTTATCATTTAATAGTGGAAGTTTCTGTAATGCCAGTTAAATATGAGCAAGATATTCTAACTCCCTTTTGTCTCCTTAAATAGCTAAATCTTTTGGTTCTACCTGAATATATTGGGTCTTTAAAGTGATGTCAATGAATACTTCTTTTGGATTAGGAATGAAGAGATCTGATGAAATTTGGTGTGAAATATGGGTTTAGGAATTGGATTAGGGGCGTGGGAATTGGTTCCTCAAAGTAATTTTTTTTTTTTTTTTCATTAGGACCTCTTAACCTCTGGGCTAGAAGAGACCAGCACGATTAAGATAATCTAGTCCCAAACTTTAACTCTCTTCCAGTGATTGGATCTTGTTTTCTCCCAGGGTGCATCATTTCATCATTGTAAGGCTCTGGCTGCTAGAACACCCTCTCTGCAGCCTTCACCCATGTGTCCTGGTCTACACTGTTGACACCGCAGAGAAATGTCTTATCTTTCTTACCCATAACCGGTTCCAAATATTTAAAGACAATGTGTTTTACTGTCCTAGACTGGAATCTTTCATCTGTATAGCCTAAGGCTCAACTCAAGTGGCAGAGCAGATGCAGAAGAGGATAAAGAAGAACCGACAGAATTTAAGACCTGTCTTTTGTTGCACCCTTCCTGTCTCATAAATCAACCAGATTTGTGTGTCCTGCCAACCTGGTGTCTCTTCCCTGTCCCACCCCCATGCAAGCAGAGTCCACATTCCAGGGCCACCCTCTCAGTGTTTTCTTGCCTTTAATGGAAAACAGTTGGCACTCTGGGGTAAATAAAACGTTCTTCTCTTCAAAGCCATTTAGGAAGAGTACAACTTAGTGTTTCACAGGTAAGAATCAAACTTGGCAGTGATAAATATCATTTTTTTCAAGACAATAGTGCGAAAGTCATTATGTCCATCCCCTGATTGACCAGAATATTGACTTTATATGTACCACACTTGAAATGCTACTTCTAACATCATGGATACTGAATACGATTTATAATGCCTGAATCGAGGCACTCAGGAAGCATGTACATCCTGAATTCCCCATCAGTATCCTTGCTGTCTTCAGGTCTCCACTGACTTGTACATCATAGAGAGTACTGAGAGGGCTCTCTGCCCAACAGAACCATGACTGCATTCCAGGACCCACCATCCACAGAACTGTGTTTCAGGGGAGACAGGCCCCCAAGATCCAGAACCAAGCACTGATACTGGTGATTCTCCAAGATGCATGTGCAGGATGGCATTGATTACTTCCTTTGTTTATGACATGGTTTCCTGCATTACAGGATGTTTAACTTTTCTGATCTCCAGCGTCCAGATTCCAAAAGCACTTCCATGACTGTGACAGCTGCGAATCCTTCTAAAAGTGTGTACATAGGTGTCGGAAGTGAGAAGAGGGTGAGGTTAGGGAAGCTCAGAAGGCCATGTTGGGGGTGGGGTCATAGTGCCACTGAGAGCACAGTGTAAGGGACTCGCAGAGGCCCCTTTCCTCTTGCCAGTGACCGGGGCAAGCAGGGGGCTCTGAGAGCTCTGGACAATGAGATGAGAAGGAAGGTCCTGGGGAGTGGTTCTGGGAAAGTTTCAACCCACTGACAGAATGAACCAGATGGCAAGAAACAGCTTATAGGTGGCTGGCCAGGAAGATATGACATGTAGGCACTGTGGCTTCCTTGTGCTGGAGAAGGAAGAGAATTTGCTGAAGATAACAGAGGATTAAAAAAAAAAAAAAAGGAGGAATGAACTCAGGACTTATGGTGTCTGTGAGCTGCCAATCTGTCAGTTTTGGAACTATTTTGTGTTTTGACTTCTTACTGTGTGAGATAATAAATTCCTTATTGATTGAATAAATTGAACCCAAATTTTCAGTTTCTTAAGAGCATAAATGATGTGCTTTTTTTTCCTGCTTTCTTCTTTTCTATACCTCAAAGATGACTATTGGCCCAAGTTACTTTGAAAATATTCCTAAGTGAAGCAAACACGAAAGGCAGACAGGGATTTGGATTCTATGCTATTCATTGGTCAGGCTGCAGTAAGTCATAAAAACTAAGACTGTGTTTTAATTCCAACAAATGATTCCCAAACCAGAACTAATTCTATGACTGGCTACACAGTTTTCCTCTTAAAAATGTACTAGTATTTGAACAGAGTTGCTATGACATCATCTCATGTCACAATATTCAGTCATGGTGGCCGTCCCTTTTATCTTTCCATTCTTACTTGAATCACAACAATAATTTTTAATGTTTTTTCCAGCTGATGTTTCCCGATTTCATCATGGATTTTGCTTAAAAGTAAACACATACTTGGAAACTATGGGCAATGTCTCATGAATGAATGAATCTATTAGTAGTGATTTAGCTTTATTTTAACAAGATTTAGACATTTTCAAGATCTGTGGAATTTTCATGCATAAATCATCTTAAGCCCTTAATTGGAGGGGCAAATTATGGTGGTGAAATATTTTTTAAAAGAAAGAGTAGGGGCCAAGGAGATAGTTCAGTAGAATAAGCGTTTACTTGGCAAGTACAAGGGCTTAAGTTCAATCCCCGGTTCCACACACACACAAAAAAGAATATAAATTTTTAAGCAATAGCACATCATGGTGAAATAAAAGGCACATGCTTTGGGGTGGTCCTAGTTTCAAGATTTTCTTGATACAAGGCATAACCAATTTACTTACCTTCATTTGCTTATCTATAAAATAAGGGTTTAAATATTAGCTCTGCTTGGAAAATTGTTATGAGAATTAAAATGTTATCACAGACATTTAGAACGTCTATCACCACAGCACTGTGCTGGTTGGATTTATTTTGAGTCAGAAACATCCCAGACACAAATTAAAAACAGAAACTCCAGTGCTTGTTTGGACTATCTTTCCTCTTTTACCATTAGGGACACTGCCCATCCTTAATCTTTGCTTGGATAACACTGCCAACGAGAAACTCCCAATTCCCTCACCCAGAGCAGGTAGACAAGATGCTCTTTCTTGTACGCTGTTGAGGGTACTGTGTGTGAGCTGATCACAGGCTTTTCCTCGTCAGTGCCTAAGAACCACTGGAGACTTGACAAGATTTCGGGCCCGCCCAGGAGGTTGAATTCAACAGGACCTGAGACCCTCGACATCTAACACAGCACTTCTGGGGATTCTGATGAAAGATTCTTTCGGCCACACCTCTGAGATTTATGCATCGCCATGGCTATCTCCACAAATGCTAGGCTCATATTTCCCATTTCGAGTATTGCATTTAGACAGGAGCCAGGTATATAGCAGGCGCTCAGCAGACAAACGCATAACACATGCTGAATATTTTCTGATGGTTAGTTCAATAGAAATATGTAATTCCTAAGATTCCCCACACATAATTTACACATATTGGAAAAAAAGAGATACATGTAAGAGGTTTTGACTTTTGTGGTTCAGGCATGGATATTTCTGAAATTATTATTCTGTTAAAACAAAAAGAGAAGCTTTCAGCATTTTTTAGATGTTAGAGAAATGCAGAAAAAATCTTTGCTTATTGGAAAGCAAATGATCAGGCTGGGGAAATAGCTTTGTGGTTGAGTGCTTGCCTGGTAAGGGGCAAGGCCGTGAGTTCAATCCCCGGCACATAAACAAAGGATCAGTGCCTCCTAACATGCAAACATTGTGCTGTGTGGTGCATGCTAACTGGTGGGCAACCTTGTACACCCTCCTGAGCTAAGCTAGTGTAGTGCTGGATGTGGGTGGCCCACCTGAGAATTGTGGCCAGCAGCAGAAGAGGCAGAACAGGAGAAGAGAGAGTGTCTGTGAGGGGAGCTGTTGGAGCTGTTGGAAGCTGCTAGTGCTCTTAGGCTGTTCTGCTGGAGGGCCTTGTCATGCTGGCTTTCTCAGGGAACTTTGGAGGAGCTTGAGTCCTCATTTCAAGCATCACTTCCTGACTCCAGAGGGGAAGATGGTGCCCCGCTTGGCCTTATGGAGAAGCTTGTCACATGGGCTTTCCTGATGGGAACTCAGCTTTCCTCATCCTTGGAGGAGCTTGGGGCTTCACTGTCACTGAGGACAGCTGTGGTACCTTTGGGGGAGCTCTGGTGCTTACCTCGAGCGTTGCTTCCTGGCTCCAGTGCAGACCCCACAGCCTGCTGGCACAGATCCTTCATCCCGCTGGCATAGACTTCCTAGCTTCCACCCCTGACCTTGGGCCTTCCCAGCACAGATCCATGAAGTGGGCCTGCATAAGATGTTGTCATGGGCTCTGGGCCTCCAGTTGAACTTGGAGGAGGCGTTGTTGTGAGCTCCAACTGGACTCATGCAGGGTATTAGGACCCAGCTAGGTTCTTTGGTCCTTAGTGCATGGACAGATTTCCTGCATTCTTTGTATGAGTCTCTGGGTGATTTACTATAAAATAATCTTATAAAATGTGTCCTGTATTGTATCGTTCTCCCTGCAAAAACTCAAAGCACAACACTATCCACTGACTGCGTGGGGGAACTGCCTGCCCTGGGGATGCTCAGTATTGAAGTTGATCCTGCTCTGTTTCTTCTCAATGTGTGTAAAATGTTATTTCATCCAAAACAGCAGCACCAGGGCCGGCCAAATAGCTCAGTGGATTAAAGCGCCTGCTTAGTTTGGATCCTGGGCCTGTGGTGCAGGCCCCATCCCCGATTGGGCACGGTGGTGC
>PVKA01054597.1:0-10697 GCA_004027165.1 Ctenomys sociabilis
GAAAAAAAAAAAAAAAAAAAAAAAGAGTTGCAGGGACATTCAACTGCCAGCTTTTACATCCTGAAATGGTTCTTGGAAGTCTTCAGTCACTGCCCCAAGTCTGCAGTCGCCTTCTTTTGCAGCAGAGCCTCTCTAGAACTGAGACTATCTCTTTTATGCCCCCAACAGAATCAATAGTGTGACTGGAACCAGATTGTTCCCTCAAACAATAAAGACTTGCATGGAGATCATTATCTATCAGACCCTTGCCCACTCCACCAGCCCCATAAAAACTTGTCCCTGCCCTTTGTCAACAACCAGGGTACCTGTTAGTGCTATGGCGCCTTCAATTCTTCACCTAAAGCCTAAGTCCCTTCTGTATTTTGTCTTCCTTTCTAATTAAAGCTTTGCCTGTCTTTTCCTACTTCTTGGTGTGTTTTGTAAATTTCCATAACTTTTATGTTATAAGGTGGAGCCAAAAGAAATAAGACAAGACCTGGTGACTATAGCTTCGGAGGTCTCACTGAGATTAGTCTCTCTCTAAGTGAGCCCAGAGCCACAGAAACACCTCATATTTACTGAGAGCTAAAGGCAGGCTAAGGAATGTGCATAACTACTTTGATGAATGCAAACTACTCTCCGTACTAACTTTAGCATTTACCTAACTCTAAGTTTACACAGTGATAGCCATTAACATCCCAAGCAAGGGATGAAGCAATAGTCAGGCTGCCAGCAGGAGAAGCTGTTATGTGCAGTCTTGAATCCTAGCTTGCCAGAATTTACAAGAGAGACAGATCTTATAGGGCCCTGTTCAATGTTCCTTGCTCTATTGGGACATTAGGCTTTTGTCTTTCTTTCTTTCTTTCTTTCTTTCTTTCTTTCTTTCTTTCTTTCTTTCTTTCTTTCTTTCTTTCTTTCTTTCTTTCTTTCTTTCTTTCGTTCTGTATTTGGTACAGGGTCTCACTATGCAGCTTGGATTCCTAGTGATCCTCCTGTATTCAGCCTCCCCAGTGCTGGGATTACATGGTGTGCCACCATGGCTGGACTTGGTTGCCAGCATGTGGGACCGGGAATTGAACTGTGTTTGCCAAAGGAGATGCTTAGTCAGCTGAGCTTTCTCTTCAGCCCTCATATCTATATTTCTATATATTTTCACTGGGTAAAAGGACCCCACATACACTATCAAATGACTGACAAGAAGGAGCGATGAGAATGCTATGGAACATCCATGAACCCCCAAATGGATTTGTGGAATTTGTCTGGAAGAGTGTATTACTCAATTTCCTGTCATTGGGACAAAATCCTTGATCCCTGCTATGTACAGGAGGAGTGGTTTACTGGGTCTCACGATTCAGAGGATTTGGTCCATGGTAGGCCTGCTTTAAGATAGCAGAGACTTAGTGGAAGTGCACTGTGACGGAAAGACTTCCTTCATGGCAACCAGGAAACAGCGGTCAAAGGAAGGAAGCAGGCACAGAGGGGCCCCTACCAGCCTGCATCCACTAGGGCCTGGCCTTTTCCTACCAGGCCATAGTTGATCGCTCCTCTTATGAGCACAGTGTACTCACAATTTTATCACCTCCCTGAAGCACTGCCTCAGAGCACATGAGATCTTCCAGGGACATACTCTCTGCAGGAGGAGGCAGCCATGAGACAGCAGGACTCTCTATCCAAGGAAAATACCAGAACACAACACTGGGTATGTGACCAGACTGCACAAAGACCAACCAAACCCTTTGAAGCCGGATCTCAGATGTAGCTGTTTGCATCTTTGCACAGGGTCCCACCTCACCCTTCCTATCTAGTCATCCATTGTTCTTTCCTTCCTCTCCAGATCTGCTCTGCCTCTGCACTCTCCTTCTACTTCCTTTCTTTTGCCTTGCTTCCTTCTTTCCTTCTATTAGTATAAATACAAAAATGAAAAATCCTTCTGGAACTTTGGGTTCACCATTTGGAATTATTTTCATTAGATATAAGAACAAATATTGACATGCCACGTCTAGAGACTAGCTGGTAAAACTCTGAGAATTACCCTGGAAGTCAGTTAAATGAGAATCTCAGTTTAGAGTTGCTTTCTCCTAAAAGTCAATTGTTGAAGAATTTCAGATTAGCTTATGTTTCTCACTGTGTGGTCTCAGGTGAAAGCTTCCCTGGCCACTGTCCTCTGTCCTTTTCTAGATATTGGAAATTTTTTCCAGGCTAAGATGTTAGAAAGAAGCCTGGGATGGTGGCTCATGACTAATCCTAACATTCTGAGGCAGGAGGATAGCAAGTTTGAGCCCAGCTTGGACACCTTAGCAAGACCTTGTCTCACCAAAATAAAAAGTAAAAGCGGTCTGGGGTTGAAGCACATCATGAAAGCACCGGGTTCAATCTTCAGTATGAAAAAATAAGATAAAAAGATAGTAGTAAGCATACAACAAGGGGAATTTTTACTCTGGTTTTACAAGCCTTCCACATAGCTGGCTGCAAGATCATCTTTATGTGTGTAATTATCTCTATCTAAAAACATCTTATCCTGATTAATTAAGGCACTTTTGCTTTTCACTAACAGCAGGGAAGAGTTTTTGGAAAGGGCTCCAGAGCCACTTAGCCTCTTTGAAAGCTTTACAGCCCGAAAGTCCAGATTAGCAAATGTCTGCTGCCAGCTCCCACTTTTATCTACAGAGCAGCAGGGAACTTCCAGTCTCTCCTGTCACAGTTTAACACTACCAACATAATTAACCGCTTTAATTTAAAAAGTGCTTTTCTATTTTAAATATTGCAGATTTTTATTGCAGCAAATTGTGAAATACACAGAAACATAAAGAAGACAGTAAGTATCATCTATAATTACACTGTTGAAAAACAACACCATTAATATTTTGGTAAATATCCCTTACTTTTTTTTTCATTCATACAATTTTTAAATATACAAGTAAATTTTTATATGACAAGGGTTCATTTTTGGGGGGTAATTATTATTTACTAAAATACATATATCACATATTTCCCTCATAGAGTTAAATTTTCACATACAATATTAAATGGCTACACAGTATTCTGTGGTGTAAATGTATCATAATTTTCTTCAGAAATTCTTACTTCCAACCACAGTTTTAAGTGGTCATTTTTTTTTTTTTCTCATTGTCTTGGATAAAGCAGACCAAAGCAGATTTGTCCATAAATCTTTTGGAGAATCCCTAATTACTCCCAAAGGGCAAATTCCCAGAAATGGGAAAGTGGATAATAGAGTTTAGTGTTCTCCAGTCTTTGCAACAGTTCTGCCAAACTGGTCTTGGGAAAGGACGTACCAATTTATTCTGAAGAGCAACTGCTAATCTGAATCTGTGTGTGGAGAATAATTTTTTCAAAATGGATTTCCACAAATTTGACAGTTGAAAAATAGCAATCCCCCTTTCATCACAATTTCCTGGAACACTATTTCATGTCCTTACTTGGACATTTGCACGAAGCCCTAGGGAATCATTCACTAACGCTGTCTCTTGAGTTTTTTCTGTGATTGTAAAGTTCTACTTCTGGGTTTGCAGGTGAGCTAATTGACAGTTTTCATTTTCAGACCATTTCCAAAGATGGATACTATTGCAGAGATGTTTGTTTTCTATGCTTTTTATGCTTTGCCACCTTCTGTAAGGTGATAGAAAGTGTATACATAGCCGGGCGTGGTGGCGCAGGCCTGTAATCCCAGCACTCGGGAGGCTGAGGCAGGAGGATTGTTGTGAGTTCGAGACCAGCCTGAGCTACAAAGTGAGCTTAAGGCCAGCCTGAGCTGCGTAGTGAGACCCTGCCTCAAAAAGACAAAAAAAGAAAAAAAAAGAAAGTGTATACATGTTTTTTTTTTTTTTTTTTTTGCAGAGCCGGGGATCAAACTCAGGGTCTTGCGCTTGCCAGGGAAGCGCTTATTCCACTGAGCCATCTCCCTGACCCCCAAGAAACTGTATACATGTTAAACACTGGTTGATTTATACAAGTTCCAAAAGTATAAATAATATTTCTCCTTAATCTAGTTATGTTGTTACTGGTTTAAAATTTTGCAATGACTTTTTATCTTTTTAACAAATTTACTAGACAAACAATTTGCTACCACTATTTTCATCTCCAACCCTACTGTTCCACATAGCAGCCATTAGTTACATGTTGTCACTTAACTTTAAAGTTAAAAATGAGATCAGAAGGGTTGGGGAGACAGCAGCATAAGCACCTGCCTAGCGAATGCAAAGTCCTGAGTTCAATCTCTGGTTTGATTTTTTTTTTATTTTTTTTTAAAAAGAATTTTTTTTTGAAATTTCTTTCATAAAAGAAAGAAATCAGGTCTGTTATAACAATGCACACCTGTAAGCCCTGCTACCCGAAAGCCTAAGGCAAGACGATTATAAGTTTGAGGCCAACCCAGGCAATTTAAACTCTGTTTCTAAATAAATAAATGAACAAATGTCTGGCACACGACTCAGTTTCAGAGCACTTGCAATTTGAGCCCAGGGCTCAATCCCTAGTAGTGAAAAATATTCAAATGAGCGCATCAAGTTCTCCTTAATAACTCCGAAGGGCTGCCTAGTGGCTACCATCCTGGTCAGCACTGATACAGAGCTTTCCTTTGTAAATGGCTCTGGATGATATTGAGCACAGACTGAAACCCCACCCACTGGGCCTGCTCCTGTCTGCATCTCTGAGCAGCTCTGAGTCTCTCTGGAGGGTGCCCTTCTCCTTTTCTTTGGCTAATTCCCACATATCCTTCAACACACAGCTCAGCCATCACTTACTCTGGGGAATTGTTTCCTGACCACCCATGTTCCTGGAGACTGGGTCACACAGCCTCTGAAGTCCATTAGCACCCTGCTGGAGGGCACCCATTTCAGCCTGCTCTGGTTCACTGGTCCGTGCTCCCTAGCAGCTTGGTGAGGGAGAAGTATACAGGTTATGTCTACATATTCCAATTCCCCACTGCTCAGCTTAGTTTCAGAAAAACACACAGAGGTTGGTGTAGGTGGAATAAACAGGTTTCCATCATTGCCCACCTTATGTGAAGGCAATGGTTTATCCCTAAAATTTTTCAGGAATGAAAAGCATACCAAAAGAATTATCCAATAAAAAATGTCTTGATAGTAGCTATAATACAATTATTAAATATAATATAATATAACCATGAGCATACTTTATGCTTTATAAAAGGCAGTCACCATGGAGTATTACTGTTTCTTTTCTTTGAGATATCTGTTATCTTTTTACTTCTACAAGAGTCTATAATTGGAACAATTATAAACCATATCTTTCTGATGATTCCCACCAAAATAAAAGCCAAGTCAAAGCTTTCCTGTTACTCATAGTCCTTCAGTGTCCCTCTGGGATTTTCATCTCATTTTCCTTCTACATTACAGCATATCTCTGGCAGAATGTGGATTTGTGAATGCTAAGCCCAGGATGCCTTTCTTCAATTAACATATTTCTTAGGGGCCAGCAAGATAGCTCAGGGAACTAAGAGTCTGCTTAGGGAAGCACAGAGACCTGGGTTCGATCCCTGGCACCACATGCTGCGCCAGCCTCACACCGAGAGCACTGAGCAGGCCACCAAGACTGGATGTGGTCGCACACACCTGTAATCCCAGCACCGGGGAGGCTGAAAACAGGATCACTATAAGTCTGAGCTGTGTAGTGAGACCCTGAACCAAATACATAAAATATATACTTCTTAGACAACAAAATATAAAATAGTGATATACGTTTTATATATATATATATATATATATATATAATATATATATATATATATATATATATATATATAATATATATATATATATATATATATATTATATATATATATATATATATGAAAAGTTCACTGACAATCTTGCCCTCAAATGACAACACTAGTTTATATTTGATGTATCTCCTCCCCAATTTTTTTGGATATATATATATATATATATATATATGTGTGTGTGTATATATATATATATATATATATATATTTCTTGTAAACATGACATCACACTACACTTAGCTTTCACATTTATTACAAAAATGTATCATTATAAAATTACTCTCTAGCTGGGAGCTGTAAGTGCATCTGTAAGTCCCGCCCTGGGGAGGTTGAGGAAGGAGTCCGGCTAGATCAAGGGATTCCTTCTAAACAAAATTTCAGAATGAAACAAAACAACACAATGACTCCACCTTACTGCAGTGAAGCCCACTTTTGTGTTTTTCCTCTTGCTAATCACGTGGGGATGGCACTCCCCACTGTCCCCCATGGGTCTCCAGATCTCAACCTGCTCTTTTCCATGATGGAAGCAATGAATGACTTTCTTTCTGGGGGGCCTTAGAAGTGATTTTCAACCTGCCCAGGGCCAATGCAGGAACAAACAAGCCAATAAATGGGCCTGGATGGACTGTCATTCGGGCCAGTGTTAGTGGGTGCCCTAAAAAACAGCTGAGGCACAGGTCATCTGCTCGTGACTTTTTTTTTCTTTTTTCTTTTTGGAATGTGCAGTGGCAAAAAATGAGAATCAAGCATTGATTGAGGAAAGTGAATACTTGTTATCAGGTTAGTCTGAGAGACACACATCTGCTGCTTGGGGCAAGGGACCCCTGCAGAAGTGATGTACTGAGCTTAGTAATGAGCCATGTGAGGGAGGAGGTTGCAGAACTTATTTGCTTGTCTCCTTTTCTTTCTTTCCAGGCTGTGTGACATGGCATCCTTCTAAATGACACCCTGGGGGCAGATTTCCACGCTTCCTCTGTCTAAAAGCGGCAGGAAGATTTTGGGCTCCTTAGGTGTCTGTCTATTGGCGCTGTGTCTCCCCCTGTAGTAGGTGCTCTGTTGTACTGGCAGAGGCTGAGGCAAGGGCTGTAAAACATGCCACGAAATGGTACCATTTGAGGAGAAGAATGATCTCTAGCTTTTCTTCTGGTAGCTTTCCCAGTAGGTCCACCAAACCCATTGGTTTCAACAACTGACCCTAAGAAACACTAAGTCCTCTGCTACCTAGGAAGGTAGAGCAGGAACGCTGTCCTACAAAGACCAGGAAAAGGAAATTAAGTTTTGTGGGCAGGAAAGCTCCACCTTTCCTCTGGGGACAGAAAAAGACCAAGAGGTCAGATGGGGACACTTTTTGGCTCAGCTAAAACTGCAATGGCATGCAAAGACACCAAACAACACCCAGGATTTGAAGGCAGATTTATTTATGTCTACAGGCACCACTGGGGATCATTCCCAGAATATTGTGTCCCAATCTCTGATGGGCTATAGCTTTTTATACAATCCACAAGCAGGAGGTACAAAGGTGAGACATAGCAGCCTGGCAGTTCTTCTGATCAGCTAGCAGGGTGAACTCATTGGTTACAGTTCATGAAGCTTGGTACAGTGGTACAGTCAGGTATCCTGCATGTTTGATTATGCTCTCATGGTTACAGGGTCAAGTAAGTAAATACAAAGCCACGAAGCAGTTACAGAGCTAGACAATCTGAAAAGAACAAAGTTTTAAAAAAGAAAACAAAAACATTTCTCTAGTACAGCTTTTCCCTTTCAAAACAAGACTTCTTCCATGCGTTTCAATCCCAGGTAGCCTGAGATCACTGAGGAGTGGGCGTTGTGGAGAGCTGGCAGGTACAAACTCAAGGGCCTCATGGCCCTTGAGACAAGCAGCTCCTGAAAATGAGCATCCGGCTACAGTCAAGGGTGGCATCTTGCCTTGAGAATGACCTTCCGAGTTCAAGTTAACAGCATAGTTTCTGGGCTCAAGACAGGCATTTCTGGAAATCAGTTGGACTATTAAAATATGGCAGCCAAACTGAAGCAAAAAGCACAGGGCAATAGAAGATGCAGAGGCAGAGAGACAAAGGAGTGTGTGTCTGTCAGATAGTTATACACACAGGGAGGTTTGCTTGGGATGTTGTTATTCTGCTGACTTGTGACTTCTCTCTTCAACCTTCAGTTTTCTGCAAGGCTAGAGACTAGATTTTTTTTCCTACAGGGATTTAAAAATAAAGAGGAAAGTCTCAGACAGATTCTGCAAGATTATTCTGGCTTTGGATGTAACCATGGAAGGGCTTGGATGGATTACATGGATATAGCCCAGTAATGGCTATAAAACAGAAGCTCTGTGGCATGGGTGACAAATACAGGAAACTCTTGAGCTGTCTCTGTCTTTACCCCTGTTCAATTTAAGTGGCTCATGAGCTTTCTCCTCCTTCCACTGCTTTCTCCTCCTTCCACTGCCTCTATGGTTCTTCAGACCTCTGTCCCTACCCCAAAAGATCTTTCCCCAAAGCTTTCTCATTTCTGCCTGCAGGTCCCCACTTCAGGTGTCTCCTGTTGTTGGTGGTCTCCCTTCCTGGAACCTTTCCTCTGGCCAGGGGATTCTGGCACCACCCACCTTCCTTATGTGAACAGATTTCTATGCCCTTCCAACACACCCTAGCTACTTGAATGCATGACTGTATTTTCCTATGGATTGTAGACTTTTTAAAAACAGGGATCATGTTACTAATTTTTAATCCTTTAGCAACCGTAGCAGAGGTACATTCATGTTGCAGGCCCAGGGCCCCACAAGATGCTGGACGGCTAGTAGTGTGGCCCCACACCATGGCAAACCTGTAACATTATCATGGGATTTTTTTTTTTTTGCATTCTGTGCTTTTATTTTATTAAAAAGCTAATTTCAAATCTACATTAAGTTGAATACAGTCTTTGTGATGAAGGCCTGGTTGTCTTATTTACAAAAGCATAGCCACTGTTCTCTTTAGCCTTAAAATTTCAGGAAGGGAACTTCAAATGGCTTTGTGGTTGCATGTTTCAGTGCAAGAGCATAGGAGTAGACTCTGGCATCCACTGTAAGATGCTCTTCAGCTATCAGTGCATCAAATCTATTCAGCAGGTCATTCTTTGGTAAAGAAATTACCTCCACAAATTCTCCATGCCCTGGTTTTGGCTTCGGTCTTACATTTTCTGCATCATCGCCACTGATGGTCACTGTCACAATATGTGTGGTACAATTTGACAAGAGAGGGTCCATACATACAACTGGGGAACATTCAGCAACATCGCCTTTATACCCAGTTTCTTCTTCTAGTTCTCGAAGCGCAGCGGCTTCTGGGCTCTCATTGTCATCAATGGGGAACTCTAGGCGGTAGCCACCCGCTGGTGGTCAGAACTGCTTCACCAGAACGACACACTCATAATGAAGAGTCCTTTGCAACACTGGAATGACTGCTACACCATCAGCAGACTGCCCCTTTCTTCTTGTACATTTCACTGTTTCCCAAATTCTAGTTTTACCAGTAGGATCCATGTAAGTTGTGTTTTCAAGCTTGACCCATTTTCCTTCTGAAATTAACTCCTCTGAAGGACCCCCCTCTTTTTTACCCCCGGTATTGGGAATTGAATTCAGGATCTTGTGTTTGCTAGGCAGGCACTGTGGTATAGAGCTACATTCCCGATCCCTAACTCCTCTGAAATAACATGCTGCTTGGTATTCTGAGAAGAATCTATTGGTTCCTGGTTTTCCATTTTCAGCCTAATCTTTATAGTCCCCATATGAGAAGGTCCAGCTATTCCAAGGATTGGGATGAAGAAGGGAAAGACAATGAAAAGAAAATAGAAAGAAGAGCCTGAAGCAGCAGTTGCACTAGTACCGCATCAGAAACCTGCACCTCTCCCAGGCGAAGAGGACCTGCACACTATCATGGGATTTCTAGTCATGCTTTTCCAAACTTGCTTGAGTGTGGATTAAGTGCAGACTGCTCAAATGACACTGGGACACTGCATAGGGGAGGGCACGGTACAGAGCTAACTCTGCTTCCTGCCCCTGCCATGCACTAACCCAGCTGCAACCCTTGTGTGTCAGATTTTTCAGGTGCTTGTGTGACTTGTGTGAGTAAAACCTAGTGATTATTTTTGTTTGTTTTATTTTGTTTTTTGAGGCAGGGTTTCACTATATAGGACAGGCTGGCCTTGAACTTGCATGTGTAGCCCAGGCTGGTATCATGCACTCTCTGCTATCTCTCCAAACCTTCCTGAGTCTCTCAAATGCATAAAAAACCTGGTGTTGGTCTTAGAAAATTAAAGAATAAGGCAGATTGGTCTGAGAAAGGGTAGAAACAGATCCAACCCCGTAATAGGGTTGGCCAGCTGTGAATGGAAGACATCTGGAGAAATAACGATCCTCCTGCCTCAGCCCCCTGAGTGCTGGGATTATAGGTATTTGCCACCATGCCCAGAAAACATGGTGATTATGGTAACAGTATGCAATGTACCTCTGTGTGTGTGTGTGTGTGTGTGTGTGTGTGTGTGTGTGTGCCTATGAAGACAGGCATTTATTGCTGTTAAGAAGATGCATAAATTATCAATTTCATTACTATACTTGGGCTTGTTGTATTATTTGGTTTTTATGTTATAATAAAAATATAAGCCCAGCCCCAGAGACCGGCCAGAGACAGCGCGGCCGACTCCGCCATCCTCCTCCATCCCGCCCGCGCCCGCCCAGCCCCAGAGACCAGCCCCACACAGTGCCAATGACCACCGGGGGAACGACCTGCCTGACACAGGAGGGCTGACCCCGGGAACCAACAGAGGGGAACCAAAGGAGCTGCAGCAAAAAAGGAACTGAACACAACAGCTAGACCCAGGATAGGCATACCTGGAAAATCTCAAACTTAATAGACTGGCACCCGAATCTCATAACAAGCTAAGGTTATAGCTGCACCAAAGCTCTACACCAAAG
>PVKA01054598.1:0-10699 GCA_004027165.1 Ctenomys sociabilis
TTTTTTTTTTTTTTTTTTTTTTTTTTTTTTTTTTTTTTTTTTTTTTTTTTTTTGTCTTTTTGAGACAGGGTCTCACTATGCAGTTCAGGCTGGCCTTAAGTTCACTTTGTAGCTCAGGCTGGTCTCGAACTCACAGCAATCCTCCTGCCTCAGCCTCCCGAGTGCTGGGATTACAGGCATATGCCACCTTGCCCGGCTTATTTTAAACTGTTGATCCATAGCTTCTCACTATATCATTTTGTCATGATTCACCTTCAGATTTGCCTTAGGAACATTGAGAGTGTCTGAAGATTCTTAGGATATTTCCTATCAAATTGGATGATTAATGATTTATACTTTACTTGCTTCACATTTAATCAATTCTGTTGAAAATTCAGGCAATGAAATTAATGGATAGTAACTTCCCCATCCTATCATCCTTTACTACTCTGAGGAAATAAACTGAAAAGAGAGGCTTTTGGCAGTAGAACTTTAAAAAGATCCTTTCTCAAAGTATTTTGGTCACAGTTCTTAACACAGGTAGCAGCATATGACATGGGACTGGAATGGTGCTTGATACCAATTCTGATAAAATACAATTTTTCATTGTCTCTCTTTCCTATAGTATCCAGACTGTCTCAACCATCTTCCCCTCAGTCAGGCTGCCCATCACCCACCATTCCAGCAAGTAAAGTCATTTCTCCATCACAGAAGCACAGCAAGAAGGCACTGAAGCAGGTAAGCATGCCTACTGTCTTCATCAGAAGGGTTATCTCCTATGTTAAAAGTTCAAAGCTTTGAGAAGCTTTAACATTGGCCCATTTCTTCCCAATTGAGCATTAGTAACTTTTGCACCTCTTTGCATAATTCCCATGGCGGATTGTTTAGGTCCTTTTAGTATATTTTTTAAAGTTGCTAGATCACTAAGCAGTTTTTCTGGTGTTATTTTTAAATTATGAAGAGGATTTGAGTTTTTAGGTTTGTTTTCTTTAGATTTTATTGAAATTATCAAGTAGAATTTTCTCTTTTAAACTGATGCAATATGGTGTAGCTAGTTTCAAATATATGCTGTCCAGCCTCTTTATATATTTTTAGAAATAATGTTGGCAAATTTTCTTAAATTTTAGTTTGTATCTTACAGTATATTTGTATTATCCTGATACAGTTTTAAAATAAACACTGCTCTAGCATAAAGTAAGTTTTAAGATTGGGCATGGTGGCATGTGCCTGTAATCCTAGCGCTTGGGAGGCTGAAAACAGTAGGATCACTACAGGACTCTGATCTGTGCAGTGATAATAAAGTATAAGTAAGTTTTATAGTTCTCTTTTTCTTGATTTTGGACAAAATTACAGAAATTATCTTTTCCTAAGTTAGTAAATAACACCTTTTACAAAATCATTCTAGCATTACAATAATATCTATTAGTGTTTGTCTGATTTGAGTTTCCTGCTTCTTAAGCCAATTTTGAAAATTTATTTTTCTTACAAAATGGTCTGCTTTGCCTATTTTTGCAGATATTGGTAGGTATAAAGTTGTGCAGAATAACCTGTATGCCTTTCCACTTACCCTAGCAGTGTTGTACATTTATGTCCTCCCCCCATTATTACTTTGCTATTTTACTGGGCTTTTTCAAGGAACTAGGTTTGGATTTCTTTAAAGAAAATTCACTTACTACATAAACTGACTAAGAATTAGGGAAAGATTGAAAATGACAGATAATATCTTTTCTCAGATTTTTATATAAAGGAGCTTAATTATATATCAAACATTGGCAATTGTGTAGGAAAGTGGTTGTTCATTTGCTGGTGAAATACAAATTTTTATTTTATTTATTTATTTATTTATTTTGTCTTTTTGAGACAGGGTCTCACTATGCAGTTCAGACTGGCCTTAAGCTCACTTTGTAGCACAGGCTAGTCTCGAACTCACAACAATCCTCCTGCCTCAGCCTCCCAAGTGCTGGGATTACAGGCATGCGCCACCACACCCGGCTAAATACAAATTTTTAAATGCTGACTGCCATGATTAAGCAGTTGAACATTGGGGAATTTATGTTTTATTTTGTTTTGCCTTTTGTCTTTTTGAGACAAGGTCTTACTGTGCAGTTTAAACTGGCCTTGAACTCACTTTGTAGCCCAGGCTGATCTCAACTCCCAATATCCTGGGCCTGATGGCACATACATCTATTCACAGCATTCAGGAGGCTTAGACAAAAGGGTCATAGTGAGGTCAAGGCCATCTTGAACTACATAGTTACAAATGCATACTGCTTTTAGGGGTTAGGTTAGAGTGTTTTTGAGACAGGGTCTCACTGGTCTCAAGCAGGCCTGTGTATCTAACTCTGCCTTCTAAGTCATAGCAATCCTACCCTGCCTCCCAGGGGGATGGAATTACGGCACATACCATCATGCCCAGGTACTCTTATTTTAGCATTCAAATGTTAGGTTTTCTTCAGGGTTTGTTAGTGTGGCATATAAACTTAAGTGTTCCTCTCTAATATGTTTTTCCTAGTATTAGGTAAGAAAAATTACTTCACATATTAAAGGTTCTTGTCATTGCTTTTTTTAAATTAATTTTAAGATAGAGATGGTTGTGGCACTTCGGAAACTGAGTCAGAGAATCACCATGAGTTAAAAGCAATTCAAAAAAAAAATTAAAGCCTGAGTGTGGTGGTCAGGGATGTAGCTTGTGGCACAGTACCTGCCTGGCAAGCACAAGGTCCTGAGTTCAATTCCTGGCACCAAAAAAAAAAAAAAAAAAACCTGGACAGTATGGCACACATCTGAAGCACTCAGGAGGCTGAGGCAGAAGAATCATAGTGAATTCAAGGCCATCCTTGGATAAACTATGTAGTGAGATCCTGTTTCAAAAAAAAAAAAAAAAAAATTAGAGTTTGTAAATTGTCAAGGGGAAAGGAACTATGTGCAGTTCTTGATTAAAGTAGTCTAAATTATTTTGCTTCTGTCTCATATCAGAATTTAAATGATCACAGCAGGATTAGATGGGTCATGGTTCTATTAGTTTGGAATGACAGAGGGTACTATGAGAAGCAAAGTGTGAATTCTCTTAGCTTACTACTTGGGAACCTATGGACAGCTTCTGGTTTGATTGCAAAGAATGAGAGAATAAACCTTAATCTGGTCACTTTTTACACTCAGCGCTTTTGCCTCACCTATATAAATAGTATAAGGGAGTGTAAATCAGAGCTCATTCCTCCGTTGTCAGTTAGTTTAAAACCAGGAGGCCAATTGTTGCTACTGCCTCTTAAGCATAGCCTAAGATACTGTCTGATTGTTAAAACAGAAAGGAATGGGAAACAAGAATATAACTCATTGCTCATGACTGCTTAATGGTTCTGAAAGTGAAAATTTAAAACTGGACAGGGTCTGGTACACATGCATGTAATCCTAGCACTGGAACATAAAGGCAGAAGGACTGCATGGTCAAGTCCATCCTGTGCAGTTCAGCAACTTAACAAGACCTTGTCTTGTTTTTTAAAAAAAGACCTTATCTAAAAGGAGGTGGAGGTATAGCTCCAAGCAAGCAAAAAAGGTTCAACTTCTAATACAAATACAAAACAAAAACAACCTAGCAAAGTCATAGATCTGCAATTTTAGCTGGAAATTTTTTTTTGGTTCACAGTTACTTTCCCCTTCATTTAACAAAGTTTTCTCATACATTCTCATGATTTAGGTTTAGGAATCTCAGGGCTGGCAAGATCAGCAGACTAAGCACTTGCCTAGGCAAGCAAAAGGACCAGGGTTCAATCCCAGCATCACATGCCACATCAGTCCCATCCTCGGGGGCCACTCAGACCAGATGTGGTGGCACATGCCTGTAATCCAAAAACTGGAGAGGCTGAAGATAGGATCACTGTGAGACCAAGCTGCATAGTGAGACCCTGTATTAAATACATTAGGAAGGAAGGAAAGGAGGGAGCTGGGGGGGGGGTGAGGAAGGAAGGAAGGAAGGAAGGAAGGAAGGAAGGAAGGAAGGAAGGAAGGAAGGAAGGAAGGAAGTTTGTTTAAGGGTAATCAGAAATAAAAATAATCAGGATTAACCAGAAGGTACCACTCTTCTTAGGATCAGTATTGTCCTTTCTTCCTTCTCTTTGTTTACTACATTGCTTAAATTGTTAAGATTTAGTAATTCATAAAATATGGTGAACTTTATTGTTCTTTCTCAATAAACTCAAGTTATTTGCAATTTTTGTTTCGAATGTAGCACCCATGAACCATAGATAAGATAAATATTTCCATTTCTGTGTAGGATTGATGAAAATATAATTCTTCTTGGTAAAGGTCTTATAATTCTATTTCTGGAGATGATTTAAAATTATACAATTCTCGGGGCGGGGAGGTGGCTCAATGGAATAAGTGCTTCCCTGGCAAATGCAAAGGCCTGAGTTCAATCCCTGGTTCTGCAAATAAATAAGTAAATAAATAAATAATAAAATAAAATAAAAATTCTCTGATATACTAGATTTCAAAATCTTTGGCTTAGTGTTTATTTTTAAGTTAGGGGGAAAAAAAAGTTCAAGACTATTCCTCACAATAATAAGCCAGAAAGATTATTTAAGCGTGTGTTTCATGGGCTTAATGTAGGTTTTTGTTTGGTTTGATAGATTTCAAAGAAATTAAATTATAACATGCTTCTCACCACTTAAAAACAAGTCATTTAGTTTTTATTATTAAAAACTGATTTGTTTCTTACAGTATTACTTTCTCTCGATAGGCTCTGAAACAGCAGCAGCAGAAGAAGCAACAGCAACAATGCAGGCCAGGCATGTCAGTCTCCTCCAACCAGCACCTCTCTCTCAAGACTGTCAAAGCATCTAGTGACTCTATATCTCCCAAACCTGGTAGGTAGCTTGGGCATTTTTTTCAATGGAAGTTTCTTTTTCCCATTATGTTTGTGTTTGTGTTACAAATTTGTATATTGCATCACTTATTTTTAAATTGCTGTGTTTATTTATGTAATTCTTATACTGCTATATCATTAATATAAATTCTTATGGTATAAATGGAGAAATTTTTATGGGAAATAATCATATACTGTAGTTTTTTAAACAAGTTCATTAATGGGATTAGCATGTGAGAAGGCAGTGAATGACTTAACTTCAAGTATATCTGACCTAATAATATTTGGAAGCATCTAATCAGTAAATTTTATGTGTTACTTTTCTTGTTGCTGAGACAGAGTACCCAACACAATGAAAAGGGGGAAAGGTTTGTAACTCACATTTCATAGAAGTTTCAGTCCATAATAAGCTGACCCCAAGGCTGGATGTCACATGACTTAAGGGGCAATAATTCATTATGGTGGAAGATAGCAAAAGTAATAAGAGAGAAGGACAAGATTTTTTCTGTCCCTCACATAGTATGTAAGCTACTTGCTATATATATAGATTGGGTGTGGCACTCACAACCTTAATCCCATCATTGGATCATGGATCAATCATAAACTAGATTCTGTTACCTCTGAAAAGGCTGGCCCCACATCAGTGCATGAGAGTTTGGGGGGACATCTATACACAAACCATAACACCTTACCAATAAATCTGCAGTTTCCAAGAGTGTGAAAATGAATTTTTTTTTTTGCTAGTTCTGTCCTTTAAAATAAGAGATTTTCCTAAGAATACATACTGCCTTTCAGTTGCCATTGCAATGTTTGCGTACCTTTTAGATTTTGCTATTATTTACCTATACTTATAATTGAGATTGACGCCATAAGCAGATTCTATGGATCTACTGTGGAGTCAGAGTTATTGGCCTTGAAGAACTCTCCTTTTTTGTTAGAAAGATGTATCACCGGAACTATTTAGTATGCTGGAAGTAAGAGAGATTATTTTTACTTTCTCAGACTGAAAACCCGTTTGCAAGACTAGCTCCTCGTGTATAGCTCCCTTTAGTTGACATGGAATGATTGATTTTTGTCTCTAACCTCACTGCCACTAGTCTTCACGTATTTTTTGCCCCCAGTAATATGGGAAGGAAGGCAATCTGATGGACAGTCAAGCAGCCCCCAGAACTCAAACTCCAGCTTTTCTTCTTCAGTTAAAATGGAAAATCCATTGATAAGCTTGGGGAAGAAGTCTTTCCAGAGGTCTGACAGACTCCACACAAGTAAGTAAATTTGCCCAAACTTCTGTTTTGATTGCCAAACTTTGTCAGCTTTATATTTAAGATTCATATTTGTATTAGCCTTAGTATATAAGGCTAATTATGTAGCCTTTTTTTTTTTGGTGGAACCAGGGATTGAACTCAGAACCTTGCATTTGCCAGGAAAGTGCTTATTCTACTGAGCCATCTTTCTAGCCCTGTTTCTTTTTGTTATGAACCTTAAGAACTTTGTTATTGTCGTTGCAGTCTTGGCCATTGTACCTGGGAGAGCCTTGTTCATGCTAAGCAGATACTCTGCCACTCAGCTACATTCTCAGCCTGACATAAGTAGTACTTATAGGAAATGAAAAGAACTGGGACAAAATTGGTTTAGTCTGTCTGATTCATGTATATGCTATCCCTCTTCACCTTTGAGTGTTTTAAAATACTCATGTTCTTCCTGTCCTTCCCTTACCAAAGTTTTACTTCAGAGAAATTTGTTATCAGTCATTTCATGGTTTTCTTTTTCTTCTTTCTCCTAGTAGAATGCTTTGTTCTGTAGTATTTGCATCTTATATCTTGCCTTTACCTAGAAAGGCTTATAATAAGGTGAACAGAATATTTTTTCCTCATTTCTTAGAAATCCCACTAGAGTAAGAATATGGAAATACAAAAGATGAAATCTGTGCAGGAGGCAACCAGATGGGCAGGTGTTGAGCAAATTGTGTCAAAAGAAAAACTCATTGGAGCTGGAAAGCAGTTGTCAGTAGTTAGCAGCCAGCACCAGAAAGGCTCAGGAACTGGTAAGGTATTGTATTCCAGAAGAGAAAGGTCAACATAAGGTCTAAAAATGTTGGACATGAGGTTTGTTTCAAGATTTAAGAAGAAGCAGATTGGGTCTTCTCCCTAGCAGAAGACAGGTTTATTTTAACTTGAAAATGATGGAAGATCACTTCAAGTCAATGCAATTTAAAGATGCCACAAATAGTTGAGAACAAAATGGATATAGGTCAGAAATACAGGAAATCAAATTTTGAGATGTGATTCTCTTCTATCTCCATTCCAGATTGCTTTTAGTAGTGAGAAGTATTTCTAACTCTTATTTCTTCTCTCATCCAGCAGGATATTGGTGGACTGATACCTAAAGAAATTTGATAACCTCCAAAAAAGAGGGGGCAGCCAAATAAATGGGTCAGTGGATTAAAGCACCTGCTTAGGCAAATGTGGGCCCTCAGTGGCAGGGGGGGCTCGATCCCCAATCTGTGTGCTGATTGGTCAAGGTGGTGCACGCCTGTAATCCCAGCACTTAGGAGGCTGTAAATAGGATCACTACGAGTCTGATCTTTATAGTGAGACCCTGTAGACCCTGTACTAAATACAAAAAAAAAAAAAAACCACTCAAAAATCTGGCAGATTTGCAAGTTTCTACCAATGCAGATCATTTTGGTAACAATTCATTGAAGCCCACCTATCTAGAAAACATACCCACACACAGTTTCCAGACAGCTTTTCAATGCTTCTCTCTCATAATTACTAAAAATCCCCTTTGAAGAATGCTTTTCTGTGAGAGACAAAAATAGAAGCAGTAGGCTCTAGAAAGGACAAAATTTAAAACAACCTTAAAAATTGTAATATTACTAGGCATTATTATTATTATTATCTTTTTTTTTTTTGGTCTTTTTGAGACAGGGTCTCACTATGCACTATGCAGTTCAGGCTGGCCTTAAGCTCACTTTGAAGCTCAGGCTGGTCTCGAACTCACAACAATCCTCCTGCCTCAGCCTCCCGAGTGCTGGGATTACAGGCATGCGCCACCACGCCCGGCATTACTAGGCATTATGACACACACCTCCACTCAGTAGTTTGAGCTAGGAGTATCATCATGAGTTTGAGGCCAATGTGAACTGCAGAGTGAGACTGTGAAAACAAAGACAAAAATTACAATATCTGCAAAAAAGAAATTCGCAAAAGAACTGAATACTAAAGACTAGGCGTGGTGGTACATTCACAGTGCTTGGGAGGCTGAAAACAGAAGGATCACTAAATCTGAGAGACCTTATAGACCCTGTATTAAATACATTAAAAGAATACAGAGAACTGAATACTATTTTTTAAAATAAAATTCATTGTTCTATGATATTAAGTGACATGAAAACTAAAATTTTAAAATATTGGAGCTAGGTGTGGTGGCACATGCCTCACCAGCACTCAAGAGGCTGAGGTAGGAGGACTACTGTGAGTTCAAGGCCAGTGTGGCCTACATAAGCCAGACCCTACCTCAAAAAGAAAGAAGAAAGAAAAACTATATTGGAAATACTACATGGTCAAGTTGAAAAAAATTCCTGTTGAACATAATGTACATGCCTATGATTGCAGAACTCTATATAGAGGCTGAGGCAGAAAGATCAGTGTGAATTTGAGTTCAGCCTGGGCTAACAGTGAGACTAACTCAAAAAAATAAAATGTAGAAAGTATATCACATCAAGAAAAGCTTAATACAAAAGAAAAGGTAAGTTTAAACACCAGTCTGGGTTATCCATTATCCTAAGAAACATCAAAAAGGGAAAAGGGAAATAAAGACTTAAGAAAGACATATTAAGAACATCTTAGGGGGCTAGGGAGATAGCTTGGCAGTTTAAGTGCCTGCCTGGCAAGCACAAAGAACTGGGTTGAATCCTTGGTACCCCATGCTGACCCCTGAACCACGGGCTACAGTGCTGGCCCCTGAAACCTGGTGTGATGACACACTCCTGTAATCCTAGCACTGGTGAGGCTGAGACAGGAGGATCACTACATGTTTGAGCTGCATAGTAAAGCCCTGTATCAAATACAGATTTAAAAAAAAAAAAAAGAAGAACATCTGAGAATTGAAAACTATAGGATTCCAGATTAAGGTAAATAAAGATGTCAAGTAATAAATGAAAACTGCCAGCAAGATACATTGTTTTTAAAATTAAAATCATCAAAGATATAATAAGAAGCTTCCAAAAAGCCTCCAAGCAAGAGAACAAAGGCTTCACATACAAAGATTCAGAAGTTAGGATTACATATATTTATTGTAGCACTGCTCCACAGAAGCCCAGAAATGGAAGCAACCTAAATTCATGGACTGAAGAGTTGATAAAAAGAAATAATTACATACACATTATATCATGGCATATTCTAAAAGGCACAAAGAATGGCATTTTGTCATTTATGACAGCATGTCTAAAACTAGAATATAGTCTGTGAAGTGAAATAAATCAGGCACAGAAAAGTAACTACTGCATTATTCACACATGTAGGATCTTAAAATAAGTCCTCTCACATAATGTAAGAATGGGCTGGAGGTTACCACAAGCTGGAGAAAGTAGAGGCTCCAGAGAGAAGAATGAGGATTGCTTGGTCACAGGGTACTGAGTCACAGATACAACTAGTATTAAGTTTTGTATGCTGTTTCTCAGTAGGATGACTCTAGATAATGATAAATTAGTGTGTATTTCAAGAAAAAGAAGAAAGGTGTGTTTATCACTTAGAAGGGATAAATGTTTGAGGAGAGGTATAGTATTATTAAAAAATATAGTTAAATTTTTAAAAATTGTTACAGTAAACACCTGTTTTCCTCAACCTCTCAAAATACTCTCCCTTGCTTAAAACACTTAAAAATGTACATCTTTCTTATACCTTTTGAAGCTGTTCTGAAAGTCTTTTCTTCTTTCTCCTTTTTCCTCTTCCTTTTTTTTGTACTGAGGATCAAATGCAGGACCTTGCACTTGCCAGGCAGGCACTTAGGCTGCTGAGCTGTCTCCCCAGCCCAGTCTCAGCTTTTTTTTTTTTTTTTTTTTTTTTTTGGAAAGTCCTTTCATAAGTCTCTGTGTTACACTGTAGTGACTATCTCTGTGTAATGAGTTGATTCGGAACATTTGCCTTTAATGATCATCTAACTCTTGAGAAAGAAGAATAAGTCACCTGGTGCCAGATATGGTCAATAGATGGGTGTGAGGACACACTAGGGGTTTTATGAACCTGTCTTTCCATTGGGTGGCACTTGATAGCTGGCTTTACTGTAAAAGTTGTTTTGGTAATTATTTTATGCTTAATTTTTTTTCTTACGCCCCAAGTTTTGTTTCTTCTGGGATTTTTGTTTCTTCTATATAACTTGCTCCTCTGATTTAGGGACAGTTTGTTCCTGTTCAGTAAGTCATCTTGCTATGGTAAGGAAAACTCATGTGTAGCTTAATCTTGTTTTTTTTTTTTTTTTTTTTTTTTTTTTTTTTTTTTTTTTTTTTTTTTTTTTTTTTTTTTTTTTTTTTTTTTTTTTTTTTTTTTTTTTTTTTTTTTTTTTTTTTTTTTTTTTTTTTTTTTTTTTTTTTTTTTTTTTTTTTTTTTTTTTTTTTTTTTTTTTTTTTTTTTTTTTTTTTTTTTGCATAACCAGATGTAGCTTAATCTGACCATGTTAAGTACAGTACTGCATCCTGGGTGCCTTTACCTGGATCTGTAGCAGAATTGAGCATTCTTTGGACCACCAAACCTGGGTCCAGCCTCAATATTTGGCCTAAGCACACTTACCCACTTTAAACACCATTGCTTGTTTAAAGTGACAGCCTTCAGTTATTTGGTGGATTTTCTGATACACATT
>PVKA01054599.1:0-10697 GCA_004027165.1 Ctenomys sociabilis
AAAAAAAAAAAAAAAAAAAAAAAAAAAAAAAAAAAAAAAAAAAAAAAAAAAAAAAAAAAAAAAAAACCACTCAGACTCAGAATCCACATGTGAAGGCAACTATTTTATAATTATGAATATATTAATTTATATATCCCAAATATACAGACTGTTAAAATAAATTTCACTATCCATTTACATTTGAAGTGGTGATTATCAAATTTGTAATAGAAAGTGTTAGCAACTAAAAGTGAATTTTTCATTCAAATTATAAATCACTGAATGAAATGTAAGTCACATTGTACTACATTTGAAACTGGAGATGCATGCGTCAGTCCAAAACTTGGAAAGGCATTAGGGTTTGCCAACCTTGGAAGAAATAATGATAAATATAACTGTTTGGAAGAGCAATTTAATTTTAACTTTCAGGTAAGATTGATGAAAATTTTAAACATTTAAAAAAATGTATTTAGTACAGGGTCTAAATTATGAATATATTAATTTATATATTCAAAATATACAGTCTACAGGGTCTCATTGTAAAGATCAGACACCCACTGCTCCTCCTGTTTTCAGTGTCCCAAGCACTGGACGTGCACCCCCAGGCCCAGTCTCAATCGCTGTCTCAGCACTCCCAGGGTGGGGCCAGCACCACCCTGTGGTCCCTGCATCTGCCGAAGCAGGTGCTGTAATCTGCTGAGTTATCTGGCCAGCCCTAATGAAAAATTGAAAAGGCTGATGATCATTTAAACCTTTGTGTAATAGAAAAAGACAAATGAAATGCCTCAGATAATTTCTGAATTCACTAACTGATGGGGCAAATTTCTACTTCATCAAGTTCTCCTAGAAGAAGTCACTGATAAATGCTTATTTCTGCTCATGAGGTATATTAATTTCAAACATCTTTACTTGTAATGGACTGAAACTAAGTACTTCTCTTCTTAGACATATGCAGTACCATAAAATTGTGCTGATTCTCCACAGAACTTGATTTCAAGTCAATCAACTAGTGCTTTTATGCTTCGTACATGTAATCATTCAGTCATTATGAAAAACTTCCTGTGTGGAGAAAGTGTATTTTGAGTTAGGTTTGTAAATTTGGAATGATATAGAGCATTGTGGATTTGGGGGCTCCTTAACCTCAAAATTGCAGTTCAGTGGGGCAATACGTTGGAGCCAGTCTATCAGCTTATACCTGACCAGGAGATGACCATGGATGCAAGACCAAGAGACACAGGATTAGGTTAAACTGGGAGCCAGGGGGGTCTTCTCTCCCTTCACAAAGAGCCCCAAATGACTGGTTTACCCTGTCTTTATTCACTCAGACAGGGGAACGAGCATTTCACGTATAACAAGATTCATCTATCTCCGCCATTCATGGTACTGTCTGGGTAAACAATGGAGTCTCAGCTGTATTCGCTCTCCCTAGAACCTGAAGTGTGTCAGCATTTTGCACACCACTTTTCTCCATAGTGCTCACAGAGGAGATCAATTAGGCCTCAATCTCCCTATGTGGTCTCCCATATCTCCTCCCCCCCCCCCCGTTTGTTTTACAGTTACAGCAGTTGAATATCAATCACTGCTATTTATCCCTAAAGGAGGTATGTAAGTGTAGTTATTCTATCTTCTGTCTTCAAAGCTAGCATTTAATGACTGTACCTCCACTCACAGTTGTAATGCGCCTGTACTGCCTCTTTCTGAGGCCTAAACCTGCCTGCCTGCCTATACTACAGCTAACTGTCTCCCTTCTGGAGAAGTACTCCAGAAGACTGCTACACTTTCTTTGATGGATGAATGCACAAAGTTATGACTGGCAGTCAGAGACACCCTCCAGCGAGTCTATTTAATGGGCCCTTGACAGTCGCCAGGGGTTGTCATCCACAGCAGGCACTAATGATGAACAAACAAGAGAAGATGTCCACTGGTGAGGAGAGTGGAGGCCAGTTCCTTCATGAGTGCATTGTGGGTAAGATTTCTCCATCGTTGTATACTTCTTGGAGAGCCAACACCACCCATCCATTTGTTGCTAGGACATGACCAAACCCCTCCCCTCACGCCAGCATGGTAGTGAGTCCCTCCCATTTTCCCATGCCCTGGGACTTCCACAACATTGTGCCTTCTTCCTTTTCCAATGTCCCTGTACTTTTGACCAATATAATTCTGCTGGTGTAGTGTACTAGCTATATCACCAGCAAGATTCAAAAGTTAAGTGTAAATTTTAAAAAATCGAGGCATATTGGGTTGGAGAGAGCTCAGTGGCAAGTGCAAGGACTTGGGCTCAATCCCTGGTATTGTATGCCATACCAGCCCTGTGTTGAGCCAGCCACCATGTTGCATGCCTGTAATCCCTGGGCTGTGGAGGCTGCAATGGAGGATCTCTATCAGTCTGAGCTGTGCAGTGACAACCTATATATAAAAAAAAAACTCAAGACACGCTTGTGACTAACCATGATCTATTATTACCTCTTTTTGTCTTTGTAATTGCTATTCTAAAATGTGCCCTGTGAACAATAGATTGTCCTTGTGGATTATAAGGCATTATCCTGGAATGACTGACATTCTATAGGCCTGTTCAGGGGGCCTAAGGGATATTTTCATGGGTGAGGTTGCCAAGTTAAAGAACATGTGTGTGCAAAACATCAGCAACAACAGCAGGCAGCAGGGAGCAGAGCAGAGCAGAGGACCAAAAGCGAGAGCTGTGTGTATCTTTACTGTGTGACCCTCATACAGTTTGTTGGCTCATATTTATCTTTTGTATAGTGCTGTATTGCGCATGTGTGTTTACCTGTGCTGAGTCATGGTTAGATAACTACTATCCCACTGTGTGCCTGAGCTAGACAAGCCAGGTCGTGTCCTCTGGAGCCCTCAGATACCCTTGAGCTTTGAAGCAGACAGGGTAGTTCTCCACACATTCCTTTGCTGCAGAAATCTTTGCAAGCTCCCACTTATCTAGGCAGGACCATTGGCCATTTTATATTGTCTTAGTTCTGATCTTTGTGAACACTGAGAGTCGGTGTTGCTGGGAACGCCCTGCAGCCTCACCTGCATGGCAAGCAGCAAGCAGAAAATGATGGGAGGTATCTGTACTCACGTAGGCATACAGAAGCCTCCCGAATGGGGATATATGGGCGACAGCTCATTTGTCTGGCAGCCTCGGGGCTTAAGCCTTCTGATGGAATTGCTGTAGGTAAAGTTTGGTGTGCTGGACAAAACTGTAAATGCAGCTTGCTTGTGATCTGGAAAGCTTACTAATTAGAACACATGCCTGTTTGTCTAACAGTTGCTGTTATCTGGAGCTCTTTATGGGCCTCAGGTGTAAAAATATGGGGCAAATTAAAATCTGGATCTCCTTATCATGTTTTATATAGATTATTTGACTGATATGTAAGCACTCATAATTTCAAGTGAATCAAATTAATGACCCCCAATACTTTTTGAAAATCATTCAGTGTTGGTAATCAGTCTTTTCTTCATGTTAATTTCTAGACACAAAATGCTTTTTCAATTACTAGAGTTCCCAACTAACTGCAGAGGGAGATAGCTTGAATTTTCTCCAGGGCTATGCATAACACATGTTCTATCAAAGCCATTTTATTTTCTGTAAAAATAAAGATGGATAAATCGTTACTGGGAACTGACAGCAAACAATGTATCACACACATAATGCATCATATAGATTTGAGGGAATTTATTTCCTAACAGGATCTAAAGCCTGAACAACAAAATATTGACCCAGCATAGGACTGTTCATCATCCCTGGTGCCAAAACTATTCATTGATATTGGCTCATAGCCTCAGCAAAGTTAGCAACATGAACAGAAAAAGCAGAACAAGGTTGGTCCTGCAGATTTTAAGGGATGATTAAAAAAAAAAAAAGCAAACCTTAAAGTCAATAACGATCCTAGGCCAGGAGTGTGGAACTGCGGTGGGAGAAAGGAACCCCAGGTGAAATGTGCCGATAGGGTAAACACATGCGTTAATAGCTCTTAAGTCCTGAAGCAGTGTCCACTGCTCTAATTGCTTTTTAAATATGTAGTTGGTACAATGTCTCACTATGTTGCTCTGATTACTAGCGATACTCTTGTTCCCAGCCTCCCCAGCTCTGGGATTATGGATGAGCATCACCACGCCCAAACTCTATTCCTGGCTCAGCATGCCGAGCGTAGGGCCTGAGCATCGTGTGGTACCCGGATCAAACCCTCCTCCCTGCACTTGCCTAAGCAGTTGCTTAGTCTGCTGAGTTATCTCCCTGGCCCCTCACTGTCCTGATTTCTTTGGTGTTAACAAAACCAGGAGCACTCCAAGGACTAAAGGAAAGCTAAGTTGTCTCATTTTCAGCTGTTCTTCCGCTAATGCTCACAAGCAGACGAGCTTCTCCTTTGGCAGGGGCCAGTGATCCACCCCACAGAAAACATCAGTCTTCTATTTTAACAAGACAGGAGGCTTTGTGTGGGGAGTAGCCACCATGACTCCTATGGAATTTTTTTCTTTTAGCTAGGATTTTTCCTTTTTTTTTTCCTCTGATAAACTTCCACAGCTTTGGACATTTCTTTATCAGTAGGTAGAACTGCCTCATGAGCCATTTGAACTCGTCATTATTTCAACCTATCCCAGTCCCACAAATTGCCTAAGATCCCTTAGATAAGTGGCTGAAGGACTCCTTTAAAATTGTCAAAGCCTGTATGACTCTGTGTGAACTGTCTGGGTTACCTGAACCCCACCATGGAGGTGGCTGCTTCTTGGTGGCTACCGAGATGAAGCTATCCTTGAAACATCTACACCTGTCTGTGAGCTCTTGAAAATATTTTCCTTTGACCTTGTGTGTATACATGGGCCAGGGGTCTATGAGATCTTCAGTGAAGCGCACTGCCTTATGGGGAGGAGTTTCTACTAAACCCCTTAGCATTCTGGCTAGAGATGTTATTCTAACAGTGAGTAAAAGAACCAGCTGAGAATTATAAAGTCCTGGTTCAAAGATCCAAGCCCCATGTGACCGAACAATGGCCTGAAATCCCCCTAATACTCTGAACCAATAATCCCAGAAAGTACCTCAACACCCTGCAAGTCGAAACTACTTTTTCTTAGGATGAGACCCACAATACCTGGAAGAAACAGTCCCCAGATTCCTGTGGGAACTTTGGCAGGGTCGTGTCAGCCGTCAAAGTCACCCACGCTGCAGTGGGAAGGTTTGAGATTATGTATGCTGGGGTTCCAGATGCAAAAGACTCAATCATCCTCTGCGGACCACTGAAGGTTGGGGCTCTCCCCTGTACTAGCGTTGTCCCCATTATTTTCTGGGCCTGGGGAAGCCTGCTATCATGTTTCTGACTAGTGGAATGTCATTTTGATAATATTAAGAATGACACTTTACAGCACGTGAGTAAGGGCTTGGTGCCTCTACATCCAGGAAAGGGGCAGTCATAGCCTTGTTCTGCCTGAGATTTCATGCATTGTTTATGGATATACGCTGGTTCTTTTTCTTTTTTTTTTTTTTCTTTGGTGGAACCAGGGATTGAACTCAGGCCCTTGTGCTTGCCAGGGAAGTGCTTATTCCACTGGGTCATATCCCCAGCCCCAATATGCTCTGTTTTGGATATTTATTATTATTATTATTATTTGTATTTTTACAAATAACGTGTAGCTAAAATTTAGTTCACCTTATCTTTCTTCTGTTCTGAGAGGACAGATACTTTACTCTGTGATGAATTTTACATGTCTTCCCATGGGGACTTCGTGGTGTTCATTACATACAGAATTTGCTTTACCATATTAGAAAGGGTTCTCATTTAGAACGCCCACTTCTGTTTGTCTACCCACTCCCATTTTTGTTGTTTCCCAGAAATTCTGATTCTCAGCCAGTATGCTTTCTACCCAGTCACCTTTAAAGCTGGGCAGCTTCCTAGGGTCCTTTCTACAATTTCTCAAGCTCATATATACATATGAGTTTCTTTCTGGTGTATGGCCCTAGCCTACAGCAATACCTTCCTTCTGTATTTTTTTCTTCCTTCCTTCCTTCCTTCCTTCCTTCCTTCCTTCCTTCCTTCCTTCCTTCCTTCCTTCCTTCCTTTCTTCCTTCCTTCCTCTTTCTTTCTGTCTTTTCTTTCTTTCTTTCTTTCTTTCTTTCTTTCTTTCTTTCTTTCTTTCTTTCTTTCTTTCTTTCTTCCTTCCTTCCTTCCTTCCTTCCTCTTTCTTTCTGTCCTTTCTTTCTTTCTTTCTTTCTTTCTTTCTTTCTTTCTTTCTTTCTTTCTTTCTTTCATTCTTTCTTATGTTTTTGAAAGTTCTCACTATATACCTCTAGGCTCACATATAGCTCACTTTGTAGCCCAAGCTGGTCTTGGACTCACAAGAGTCGTCTTTCCTCAGCCTTCTGAGTGCTGGGATTGCAGATGTCTGCCACTGTCCCCAACGCCTTTGTCATTTCTTGACTGCCAAATCCCAGTATTTCCTTTCCTCTTTCACCTTCATAGATTTAGGCTGACTTTTTTTTAATCCAATGAATATGTTATTATATTATTTTCCTGTTTAGCGTTCTGTGCTGACAATCTATGTACCTGTTAGATGAAGCCCAATTATGAAGCATAGAATGGGAGGTGATGCATCAGGTACTCACCTCTGCAAGCTCCTTGCACCTACCTTTAATGCTCTCAGCATTCAGAACTGCTGCAGTTTCTGAAGCTGTCTAAGCATTTCCTGTCCTCCCAGAAACCCTTCTAGGCCAGGATTATTAGAAAATGGATCTCATAATGAAACTACCGGAGGAACATTAGGGGACTTCACTTTGGGTATGAAAATAATAAGGATGCGGTTTGTGGTAAGGAGAGATAGATTGGTAGAGAGCAAAGGAAAAAAATCAATATTACTATTTCCTTTAAGCCTTTCTAAATTTCCTTCTTTTCATTTGTACAATAGTGAAAGCTTCCAGCTTGGCATTCTGGGAGGTGTTTCTTTCCCTCCTCTTTTTGTCAGTATGATCTTAAGACTCAAGTCTGTAGAGCCTTATTAAGTCCTGCCCAATCCCAAATTTTCTTTAAGGATTCTCTTTGTTCTCACATGCTTAGAGTAACCCCTATTTTATACCGACATATTGCCTGTTTTTTTTCATTCAGACTTGTCAAACATGTACCAGCTCCTTATAAAAATAGCATAAACTTCCTTAAAAAATCTTAAAACCCAAAGTCCTTTGTCAGTATTTCTGGAACACGAACTTAAAGGTGAGAATTCTGCTGAAAACCTCGAAGATAAACTAGACTATCTTCAAAAGTACAGAGGATGGAGTTTGCTGAAAAGGTGAAACTAAAACAAAGGATAAATTTGTTTGCTAATTTAAATACACTCAGGGCATTTTTCTCCAGGTTTGTTTTTCCAATGAATAATTTTACTGCTCTATTTGTGTTTATAATATTTATTAGGTCTTTTCTTTTATGGACCGATTCTTTTCAGATGCTTTCAAACTAAATTTCACAAGGCACCTTTCAGTCTATGAATATGCAGCTTTACCATAAGCAATTTCTTTTGAACTTGACACCTCATAATTGTATGTTTCTTAATATATCTTTTGTTCATTTACGAAAATAGATACCTGCTACACCAGAAACCCCCGAACAACTGGAAAGATGGTCTCTCTCTCTCGGTGTGCATTTCTGGGGGAAACACTTCATGTTTAGGTGTGATGTGCCTCCCGGGTTCACTTCCTGCCTCTTTCTGTCCACCTTGTGGACAGTCAGGGCTTGTGCTCCTCCACAAACTTCCCCAAGTGTCGGCCTTCCTGGGAATGTAATTTGTAGCCACAGTCCCGAATGTTCCCTTGGCATGATGTGCATGTGTTTACTATACTCTGGGTCATCTTGACTTAAGGCACACTGGTGTTTGAATATCAGTTTTACTTCATCAAGGCCATTCTGAACGATTTTTTTTTTAAATAGATGTTGGTCCTGCCCCCGGGGTGCACTGAGATGGTAGCTGAGACTGGGCGTGATGGCGGTTTGTGCCTGTAATCTCAGCGCTTGGGAGGCTGAAAACAGGAGGATTATTAAAGTCTGATCTGGGTAGTGAGGCCCTGAGGACCCTGTACTAAATACATTTTTTAAAAAATAGAAGTGATGATAATTTGCGGTTGCCTTGTATTCAAAAATAGAATCTACATACACTTCATATAGGGAGAATGGTAAGTATGAAAAGCAAAAAGAAATAGATGCACAGAAAGATAAAAAGATAAATTCAGCCCTTGAATTAAAAGATGATTTCATTTAGCTCACCTGGCTCATCACTTGTCCACTCTGAGCCAAGTTCTGTATACATTAAAATATGATATGAGAAATTTTTACTTGAAACAATTGAAAGAATGTGTGTTGTGTAGTCTGTTCTATACACAATAATAAGAGAAGAACAGTGCTTTATATTTCCAATGAACATATATGTCGATACAAATTTATCATATGCTATATATCAATTGAGTTTGAATTTCAAATCAAAGATGTTTAATTAATAGTCTACTAATTCTATTTGCCAGCACTTATCTTACTAGATTTATATGAGACTATGTTCTTGATTTGAAATATACAGTGTTTTTTGACACCATAGGGATAGCAGTATTACCATTTTATACATTTGTTGGTGTTATCAGACCTTTTGGACAGTATAAATGATTTTTACAATAATTTTTATTTTCCCTTGCCAAGCAAACAAAAAAAAATACACTAGTGAAACTTATTCAGATGTGTTTCTGTTAAATGAATGATTCAGAACATTGCTCTGAAGTATGTACGTATTGACCCCTGTAATAAAGCTTTGTGGCTAGTGAAAAAAAAAAAAGTCTACTAATCTCAGAAAGCAGGATGTCCATGTTTGTTACGTACAGTATTAAATAGCACCAAGATAATTGTTTTAAAAAGAAACCTAGAAGTTTTGGAAAATATGTTTAATACTAAGGAACTGAAGCAATATTTTTGTTGTTGGCTTTCAATTACCTTACAAAGAAAGTCAAAATCATACGAAAGATGTTTTTCTTTGAACAATAAAGATGATTGGTGTTTCACCACATTCCCTGTTATCTCCCTAATAAGTTGCTAAGTTAAAAAAAAAGACAATAGACAAGTATTTCCAATGGCTTTGCAACATTGCAATGCAATTTTGACCTTAAATGCTTTATTGCTTGTGAGTCTTTTGCAAGCAATATTTTCTTTCTTCTCTTCTCTCAAAAAATTTATTAATTTATTAAAATAAGTGGCTAAATACATTTGAATTCTGGAGGTACAACATTTCCATGTAACCACAGACGCCATTATTACTAAAACGAATATTATGTAATTTTAGTTCTAAAAACACTTCCATAAATAAAAACGCTTCCAGTGCAGAATTTCACAGTAGTTTGGAAGTGAAAACAAAGGGTGATTGGGTTACATTTTGTTTTTCTGATAGGAAATAAGATGTTATGCAAATCAAAGGAGACCTGTGAGCTAATTGCTTGTTGCTGCTTTGGGTGATTTTCTTTGCTCTTTACACTAAGCACTCAGGCTCAGTGACCCTCTAGCAGGAAGTTTCCAAAACAAACAGATCTGTTTGGCTTCCTGTTATAATAGAAAAATCATTACTTACCTGGACAATGACCCTGTCCTCTTTTCTGTTCCTTATCTGCCCCTCCCCTACCATCTGTCTTCTCTTCTGTGGTTTGTTTCCTTCACCCATGCCCTGCAGGATTTTAGCCCCATTCCTTAAAACACTAGGTGGGCTATTATTTTATTACCTTAGCTGGCTTCCCACTCCTAAATTCCATAGCTGCATACCTGGGAGCAAGCCACAGCATCTGAAATGCATGTTTAAATTTGAACTCACCCTTCAGTAAACGTATTTCTCCACTGAATCTTTTCTATTCTTGTTAACTGTCCCTTTGTCTCCCCAGTGTATTGGCATCTGAATGTGGGACATATTAGTTTGTCATTCCTCCATCCCCATCCTTAGCTCAAATTCGTCGAGTCAGTTTCCTAAATGATGAATGTGTTTACTGACACGCCTTACATCTCACTTGACCTCTTGTTCCTTCTTCTCTGTTTCTGTAATCTATTGACTTTCTTTCTGTCCGCTTCTCCTCCAATACAATTTATAATGATGTTGGACTAATTTCAGTGAAGAACCACATTGATTAGATTAATGATTCCCATTGCCTGCAAAATAAATTCTCTCAAAAAAATAAATTCTCTTTCTGTTTGCTTCTTGCCTTGCCTCTGTAAGCTTTTGTAGCCTTGAATGTAGAAATTTCTGTGCCATGATTGATTTCAAACTATCTTTGGCTGAACATCCAGTTCACAGTCTCCGAGTATCTCTGAGTATCTCCGAGTATCTCTGAGTATCTCCACACAGCCCTGAGCCTGCTGCAGTCTCCAGCACCCACGCAAGCTGGGGAGTGGTGTCCACGCGCCTGCCCCTCCCCATTAGGCAGGCTGATGCCTATATGGTAGGCAACAGAAGGTAATTGTTTACTGATGTCGCGCGCCTCCCGCCTGCAGAATGACACGTGACCACTGCTCCTTCCTTCACCCAGATGTCTTTATTAAGCTTCCTTTTACATGGCGTTGCGACTGCCCCGAGCACTTCCCGTCAAGCCCTTTAGTACCCTCACTCAGCCAATCCCCACTTGCCACCTGGCGTTTCCTCTTAGGCTGACAGGGAGTGCCTTGGTTAGGCGGCGCCTGTCTTTACCTTATTAGGCGATATTTACAGCT
>PVKA01054600.1:0-10699 GCA_004027165.1 Ctenomys sociabilis
AAAAAAAAAAAAAAAAAAAAAAAAAAAAAAAAGAAAGACAGACAGACAGACAAAACTATTGCAGTCTAGCATGAGCAATATACCTAACAGTGTTTCTTGACTGGTATAATTGTCTTCTGTGTTTTATGTGTTCCTTGTCTGATTGTTGATGTGTACATATGATAATTAATTTTCTAAAGACTTGTAAGGTAAATAAATGAATATGATGGCTGCAAAATAAAAACAGGGTGGAGGAAAGGGGATAAATACCTGAGATGTGTTATGTTTCTCTATTATGAATATAATCATCATGGACTACAAACATGTATTAATAGAAACTTTAAAAAAAATAAGAAATATTGAACCAATCCCAAAAGAAATAAAAGCATTCAATGGGAAGGAAAAACTGGGATGAGGAAAAGGACAAATGAAAGAAGGGAAAATATATTTAGATATATATGCAGAATAGTATGGTTAATTGTACTGTCGATTTCTGCTAGTCTTTTGAAAGGAGCAGTCAATGCCTCAAAAATTTTTTCACTCTGATAATTGTCCACCTCTTTTGAATTTCTTATAACTCTTCTTTCTTTAAATGAATTTTACATGTTTATATCTGATAATCTAAGCAGCAATTCCTATTACTTTGGTTAGTGAAATCTTAGATCATTTCTAATGCTGCTTTTCCTATCATTATTTTGTAGTCTGATAAAATTTTAAAAAAACATATAAAACATAGAAATTGTGCATGAAAAGTTAGAGCATAGAAGATAAAAAAAATCGAAAGATGACAGATATAATCACCGTGATAACAGTAATTGCATTAAATCAAACTGGTGCTGAAGATAGTACCACAGGTTTGTAACCCCAGCTACTTGGGAAGCTGAAGCAGGTGTAGCACAAACAGAGGACCAGCATGGGCAACACAGTGAGGTCCTAGCTCAAAATTAAATAATAAAAAGGTTTAGGAATATAGTTGAGAGCAAAGATTCTGGCTTCAATATCCAGCACTAAAACAATAAGGAGTTAAAACACTCAAATATATGTGCCAACTCTTATGCTTATGTTCTCCAGTGGATTACCTCATTTAATCATAAAATCAATCAGTGCAGAGACAGCTGTTACCATTACTTGTAAAGCTTATTTAAGAAAATTATTTTGCTTTCCTTCCATGTTGAGAGATGTGGTCATCAAATCCAGACCCTAGAAACAGATCAAGCACTACCTCCCTCTACAGGGAGAAGTTGGTTTTTTTTTTCATTTGTTTGTTTGTTTTATTTTGTGTTGGTATCAGGTATCAAACTCAGAACTTTATACTTGCCAGGCAGTTGTTTATGCTGCTGAGCTATTTCCCAGGCTTCAGGGATGATAATTCTTTACATGTTAAAGAATATTGTAAGTTTCTGTGGTCCTGTTATAATTTTCAGCACATATAAAAATGTATTCATTCAAATAAATGCACACTTTATGAAAATTATTAAGTCTAATTGTATTTCTTAATTTGGAATAATTTCAAAATTATATTACCAAATGTATAAATTTTTTGCTTCCATAGTGCACTATTTTCTTGAATTAAGTTTCCCAAATGATTTTGCTTTTATTCATCACTCTCATCAGAGCCAATAAACTCAGGAAGATCTTCCACCCAATCTTGCAATAATTTGTACTTGTTATCCTCCCCACATCTTGCTCTTGCATAAATGCACTTGTCTATGTTCTTTGGAAGAAAAATGGTGGGTAAACTGGTATATGGAATAGAGTGAAAGGTCCTGTGGGTTAGGTGGGGAGCAGATGGCAGACACCAAAATGCAGATGTCAAGTATGAAGTTTAAGACATTATTCAAGACACAGGCAGGGCCGGCCAAATAGCTCAGTAGATTAAAGTGCCTGCAAGCAGCTGCAGGGGTCAGGGGTTTGATCCCAGGCCTGCTGTGCCATCACTGCCCCGGGCCGTGGTGAGACAGTGATTAAGGCTGGGAGTCGTGGAGCGCTCCTGCAATCCCAGCACTTGAAAGGCTGTAAACAGGTGGATATCTACGAGTCTGATCTGAACACCCTGTAGACCTTTTCCTAAAATAAAAAAAAAAAAATAAGAAAGACATAGACACAGTTGTGATGCTAGCACTGATCCTAAAGAACAGCACATTTAGAGCAGGAAACCAATGTTAAGATTTGCTGAATGCTTGTGCAAATGTTGTCTATCCACTGCTTCCTCAATCCCAGTGAAGTACTGTGCTTTTTTCTTCCTTTGTGTATTTTTATGTGTTTTGTTTTTATATAAAATTGCTTTTCAAATATTAACTGATAGGCTGGTGAAATAGCTCAGCGGTCTAAACACCTGCTTAATAAACTCAGGGACTGGGGTTTGATCCACAGAATCAAATACTGCATCAGTACCTAGTCTGGGTGAGGTGATGTATGCCTATAATCCCAACACTAGGGAGGCTGAAAGCAAGAGGATCACTATGAGTCTGAGCTGTGTAGTGAGACTCTGTACCAACTACATTAAAACAAACAAACAAACAAACAAACTTTGAGAATGGACAAGGAGATAGCTCAGTAGAATAAGCAACTTCCTCACAAGGTTCTGAGTTCAGACCACTATACTGAAGAAAAAAAAAAAAAGATGAAGTTTCTATTCTTAGCATTTCTTTCTAGTTTCTTGCCAGTTTCCTGGTGAGCTAGCCATTTGCAGTCCTCTGTTCATAGAAAGGGAGTTACATGAGATCATAGAGTCGAAAGGCTATTCTTGGCTTTCATTTTGCAAAAGACTGTAAAGCAAAAGCGAGAAACTCATGCAGCCCAAGTCCTACCTTGGGCTGAAAAGATGGAAAACAGAGGAGATATGAAGGATACAAGGAGCAGTTGAGCTGGGATTTGGGACAGACAGAGAGAAGAAACTTTTAAAACTGTAGTCCCCACCAGAAGCCATTAACCTCCCCTTTAGGGCTGCCATCCACTGTTAAGGCCCAGGGCCCTTGATGGGAGCAGAATTATTGGAAAACACTTGGGCTCATCTGCGAGAGGACACACAGCAGGACCTAGGAGATACAGGCATCGCCAGTTCCAGTGGCCTCCGGTGAGACGTCGCTCTGATGCCAGGGGGTGTGGTCTTAGCTGAACTCCCCGAGGGCTGATTCCTGTGCTTTGCACGACAGGTTCCTGCTGAACCCACCTGCCACCTTTTATCCACCCAAATATGCTTCTACGTCTTCACTATGCTTTTCTGTTAAGAATTATTTCTGGACTTGCAGAGGAAGGCTGACAGTGAAGAAAAAGGCAGTTTCCTCTTTCTTATCTGCATGTGTCTTAATCAGTTTGAGACTTCTCGAGCCAATTTAGAGGTAAATCTCATTATTAGAGGCAAAGCAGCCTACTGGGGGCACTGCTGATAGTGGATGCAATGCTCATAACAGAAAAGAATATGGGATTTGGAAGGGTTATTAATTTGTTCAAGGTCACACTTTAAATAAGATGGCTTATTAAAAGTTCAAGTTTAGGTCTTTCTACATGCCCTTGTTTGGTTTACTATATTAATTAGCTTTGATCTTAGTGACAGAATAAAATATCAAAAACTAATCTCTTTTCTTGTGGTGCTGGGAATTGAATGCAGTGCCTTCTCACTAACTTGTATCCCCAAACTTTTAAAATTTTCATTTTGAGGCAGGGATTCATTAACTCAGTAAAATGCCAGGGCTGGGCTTTAATTTTCTATCCTCCTGTCTCAAACTGCTAGAGAGCTAGGATTGCAGGTGTGTGCCACCGAGTTTGGCTTAAAAACTGATCTTTGATGGGAAGAAATGTACCTTCCTGCCAAATCCCCAAATTTCTGAATTATGAAATAGTCAAAATAAACCTCTGAGTAATTCATGAAAAGAATAAGGAAGACTGATAGTATAATATATTTAGGATGATGTGAAGGATCATCAGAGAACTTGTATATTTTATATTGTAATATGAGCATTGTGCTATATATTTGAAATCTCAACTAATAGGACAGTTTTAGTCAATCAAGTATTTTCCAAAATCAATTTAAAATTGATTAGGTAAAGAATTAGAAGACATTTCCTATAAGAGACCAAATAATAAATACTTTAATCTTACAGGTCATACCATTTCTGTCACAAATGTTCAATTTTCTCTTGTAGTATGATATTGTGTATACACAATATACAAAAAAGAAATGAGCATGGCTATTTTTTCAGTAAACCTTACTTACAAAACCAGGTTGTAGGTAAGAGTTAATTTTCAGATTCCAACTTAATAAGCCCCTAAATAGCTGTCATAAATATTGAACCAATACTCATAATGCATGCTACCTAGGCACTTCTTCATGTAATCTTAGAAGTGAATCTATTAAGCTCTGGAAGAATGGCTAGATCCATGGGCAACTGTTTCTGAATGAGGCAAAATAGGAAAGGATCCAAAATTCATTCGTGTTAGTACACTCTCTTTAAGTAAAACCAGATAAAATAATATTATACTGGGTGTTTGTAAGTCTATTTCATTTAGGAGCTAGTGCTCTGAATGAGCAATGAAACAAATCTGGCCTTATGCTTACAAAAGAACAGAGGCTAACCAATAGAAGCTTAGTGCAGGTTTGCAGAGATTAAAATAAGAAAAATATGAATATAAAAATATAAAAAGAATGATTAAAAACTCTAGTCAAAGTACGAATATAAATATTTAATCTCATAAAAATAGAGACTAAAACTCCACAAAAATTATAATTAATAACCAAACTCTAAGGGCATTCTCTAGAGGATAAGAGATCAGAAAAGCAAAAGAGCACCTTTTCTACCCTTTATTAGAGAGCCTTTCTTTCTTTCTTTCTTTCTTTCTTTCTTTTTTTCTTTCTTTCTTTCTTTCTTTCTTTCTTTCTTTCTTTCTTTCTTTCTTTCTTTCTTTCTTTCTTTCCTTTCCTTTCCTTTTCTTTCTTTTTGTGGTGGAACCAGGGATTGAACTCAGGCCCTTGTGCTTGTCAGGCAAGCACTTATTCTACTGAGCCGCCTCCCTGGCCATAGAAAGTCTTTCAAACCCAATGAGAGAAAATGACATAGATAAAGATTAGATAGAAACAACTCAAATTACCATTAGATTGCGAATATGTGGCTACCTACAAGAATACCCCAAGAGAATATATCAATACATCTTCAAAGTATTGTGATCAGTGGTTTATATGATGTAAATGAAATTGACAAAGGTGCTTAGCATTTTTGTGGAAAATAATTCATTTTAAATTGTAATAATACTTTTAAAAGCACCTTATTGAATGACCACCCACATTATGAGAATTTACAAAAAATGTTTCTTATAAAAGAAACATTTCAGACAGCATTGTGAAACTTCACTGCACAACAAAAGTGACATAAACAGCTGTAGCAATGTCCCATTGTTTAGACAGAACAATGTGACATTTTATAAGTGTTGCTTTCCCCATGTACATACTGACTAAATTCATGTCCATATAATCTGTAATGGTACTTGATATTCATATGAAACACTCATTGATAAATTTTAAATTTGTAAGTATTTTTATAAATACTTGAAAGCAGCATAATATTACATACTACAAGCTCCCTTGTAGTATGTTATATTAAAAATATTTTTCTCCTCAGATACACCAGTTGCTTTAAAAACATATATGACACATACCAACATAAACGTGTAATTCTTTTCCATTTATAAAACTGCAGATGTTATTTTAAAATACAAAAATTGAAAACCTTTAAAAGTACAAAAATGTACAAGCAAGAAGAAGTAAAGTCCCATTCTCTTAGGTACAGTAGTACTAACATTTGGCATATATGTTTGTATATGTGTATATATTAGCTATTCCTGCATACATTCATTTTGTAAATTGGTATTTTATTCTTTATATGTAAGAACTTCGTATTCTCTAACTACACCATGGGTACTTTAGAGACATTAAAATATTGTTCTGTGTAGTTCTGCCACTGAGATGCCAAACACGCGTGCTTAGCTTTCTATTTATAAAATGTGAACTGATAAAAACTACACTGAGGCACTTTCTAAACATATTCCAAACCTAAAATATTGGTTGTTTATTTCACTTTAGTTTGTTTCTTTTTAACAACTCCTTGCTCACTAATGCCTTCACCGAAGAATGTGAAATTAATGTGCATTGCGTGGAAATATGTTACTTAAAATTTGAACTTAAAAATCATTTCCTGTTGTTGCTTATTTAATTATAAAAGGCTATATACTATTTTACCTAGAAATAAGTAACAAAGTTTTATCTAAGGACATACCTCTGAGAAATGTTTTATAATAAACAACAGCTCAGGAGCATTAAAACCCTCCAAATAGAATTTAGAAACAACACTGGTGTCTTGTTTTATGCTAAACAATGACTTTTTTCATGTCCTTTGAAAATATACCAGCTGTATCCATAGCCTAAAAGAAAAGCTGGAGGGGTATGGCATTTATACTGAAGTAAATCTATCTCTAAGTCTCCTGCTTTCTCTCCTGTTCCTCCATAATGAGAAATACAGAAATATATGCTACAGATGAAGAGGATGGAGCCTAATTCCCTAATTTTTGCAGGAGGATTATGCTTTAGGGCCTCTTATTCTGCATAAAGTAAAAAATAGAAGTGCCTAAGAACAGCATTACTGCCATCAAGTAGATTACAAACACATATTTTCCAAAAAGGCCTGAATGCCGGCTCCTGGGAGAACCTGGATTTCAAATTGCTCTGCTTTAGGCACTCTTACTTTATTCTAGAATACCCTTCAGAGGTCTCTTTCTATTCGTACAGTTGCTACCTCATTATAGTTTAATAGCTGTTGTATGAAACCTTCCCTCACTAAATTACTGAGTTTTTGTCTGTGTACTAGTTAGTCCTAGACCAACACAGTAAAGGATCATACCTAATGAACAAATTATAGTAGGGTGATCTCAAAATCAGAAGTCTAGAAGCAATTTATATTATGTACTTTATATGTATTAAAGCTATTGTAACATACTTAATCACAAATAGTTCTCTTAAATTTTAAATTGAAAAGAATTATGTATTATAAGTCAGAATTACAGATTAAATTTTTAATAAGATGAACAAATGTCAAACAAATTGTTTGTTATTTGGACAGTGTCTTAATATTAGAAATTTTTGTACTAAATGATAAAATATAAAGGCCTGGGTATATCTCAGTGGTGCAGCATCTGCCTGGAAAGCATGAGGTTTTGACTTCAGTTTCTGGTACCAAAAAAAAAAAGGTAAAATATGAATTCAAATAACTTTGGGGGGCCAGGAAGATGGTTCAGTAGAATAAACACTTCCCTGGCCAGCACAAAGGACTGAGTTAATCCCCTGTTCCAAAAAAAAAAAAAAAAAAAAAAAAACTTTTGGAAGGGCGTGGTGGTTTGCTTTTAAAAGCGGTAAGATACAGATCATGATGAATTCTTTGAGGAATTCATCATGATCTGTGAGTAGTAATGAGTCACAGTAGACAGAGTGTTTGCAGAAATAAGTAAAGGTTATTGGAATAATTCACTCAACAGCACAGTTACTCTCTAAAATGTAAGCCCATATTGGTTTAATTTTTAAGATAAAATTATCATAATTTTGATGTTTGGTCAAAATTTGGTACTTTAGATTATAACAAGCCAGATTTACTATGTAGCTTTGTCTTTATTACAAACATGTAGAATGTCTCCAAGTACTGTATATTGTTTTCAAGTAATTTTCTCTTTTGACTGCAAAGTACTGTTTAGAATCAGTTGTGATAGTTAAAATAATAGATCTTTATTGTTTATTTCAATAGGCACGATTTTCTCATGATTGCCCAGAGTATGATGTGAAATGCATTCATTTCTTTGCACAATTATGGTTTGCGATTAACTTTAGTGAAATGTGCACAGTTCAATCAAGTGTGTATTTTTCTCTAAAGAAAAAAGCAAAACAAAGCAAAACAAATTTAAACAATAGCAAAGAAGTTATAAGAAATTCAAAAGAAGAAGAAAAATATCAGAGTAACAAATCAAACATTGACCTCTCCTTTCAAAAGATCAGCAGAAATTAACAATGCAGGCATCCAACCTATTGTGCTTGTATTCCTAAATATATCTTTTCCCCTTCTTTTGTTTGTTGTGTCTGATAATGTGAACAACTAACTAGAAGATAGCATCATGCAATACAGAATCATCATTGAATTCTTATTACTTTGTTCAATGAAATCATGTATCATTCCTAATGCTGCTTCTTTTCTATTACTATTTTGTAGTCTTTAAAAACAAAATGAAAATTTAAAAAAATGTGAATATTCTCCAAGAATCACATACATTTCAGAACCTATGTATGTCTATGTCTGCGAGGTGACATTGGTATTGAAATAAATAAGATGATAGCGCTTAGAATACTGTCCTTAGTAGCCATTGCAGTTGAAGAGTGTGGTTCCCTGGAAGTTCAAGGCCTAAATATGGGAGTCATGAGACAAGAATGATGTTAAAAGATTTATAAGAAGTGGAGAGAAAACCTGAAGAGTAAGTAGAAGCCAGGAGAAAGTCAGGCATTGATAGGGACAATAGAGAAAATCTACCACATTCCAGACAAATTGAAAAGCAAGAGATGAGGGCAATAAGAATTTTTCAGGGGGTAATAAGTTGGACAAGAATAGGAAGAACTAAAATTTCAAGTTGTAACTTGAAGCCTTTTAAAAATATCATTTACAAATTTATAGAGTCCTCATTTTTTTCAGCCAATATTAATGAAAACCATGACATGGCCAGCAAAAGTGCCTTCTTGTAGCAGTGAGATTTTATGTAATAAAATTAGAAGCAGAATGTATCAAAGGATGTGTTGCAGTTTGAAAAGCCACTTAGATGCTTTTAACATAACCTTTGAATATGTGTGTATTTTGCAGTGTTTAGTCACTGATTTTAATAGTAATTGTAATTGTAATCAAAAGCAATTATAAGTTGTCATAATAATTATAATACGTAATTCTAAGACTATGTATACTTTATGTATGTATGTATGTGTATACACACACACACACACACACACACACACACACACACACACACACATATATATATATATATATAATACTTGTAGCCTAAATGTAAGCAGGAAGTTATCATTATTGTTATTTTTTCATGAAATTAAATCTAGGGAAGTTAATTATAAGCCTACTGTCACAGTTCACTGATTATTCGGGCAGTGAAGTGATAGCATATATATTCTAAATTACTTTCCCATGTCTATGGTAGTACATTAAATGACCCAGCTAAACTAAACTCATAGCCATAACTTTTTACTGCAAGTTACATGGCATGCTAGACTGATCCTAAAAGAATTGTTTATCACTTGGCATCATTTTGTCATTAATTGTCTTCAGAAAAAAAGCCGTAATGGAAGCATTGGATATCTCAAAACACAGATCCCAAGTTTCTGTGTTTTGTTTTGCAAGAAAACATCATAGAAGACTTCCTATATGAAGAGGTGAGACACCCAATGAGCCGCAACTTTCCTCTTACATAATGACCATGCTAATGCCACAGCTCTAACAGTAACATGCCTGGTCTCTTTCCCTATGGCATCTACAGTTTTCATGAAGCTCTCTCCTTCAGACCATGAAAGAAATATAAATTTCTTGCTCCAAAACACATCAAATTAATAAAATAGCACCAGTAAACATGCTAATCTTTTTATTTGGAATTACCATTCAGGTTAGCTGTAAGAAAACAGAGATAATATCTCTGAATGAATGATATCTGTGTTGGATAATTTCACGTGTCAACTTTTTTAGTTCGTGAAAGGACCACCTATTCTGCAACATATTATTCTCAGTGCTTCTGTGATGGTGTTTTGGGGTGTGATAACATTTTTGTTCATACACTTAGTAAAGTAGTTTTCCTTTTAGGCAGACCTCATCCAATAAGTTGAAAGCCTAAATTGAAAAAAAAAAAGCCAACCTTTGTGTGCACAGGAAGAATTCCATCTGAACAGCCTTCAAGCTGAGCTGTGTGAACATCTATATGATACAGCATATGTGTAATTTTGTACATAATTATATGGATTTGTTCTTTAAGAGAACTCTGTAACAATATTCAAGATACTTATATTTTAATGGAATACACTACATAATGGCACTTTAGAAATAAACAGCATAAAGCAGTGAAGCAATGAGAGAATAGCAGAATAAATGAAGAGGCTTGTAACAGTATTAAACTAGTTATATTTGAGAAGACTAGCTTGCTCAAGAGGAAGTGTGATATGCAGTAAGCACACACAAAAATGGTACAAGTTTTACACATTGTATGTGTGAATGCATTTCCTGGTGTTTGATTGTAAGGCCGTCTTTGTTTTAGTAAGAACCTACATTTTTATTAAAACTGAGAATTTGAGGGCCCTATTATATCTTAGTTCTTTATAAATTCTAGACAGTAGACCTCTGTCTGATTGCTTATTAGTTAGGATTTTTTCAAAGTTTGTGGGTTGTCTTTTCACTCTGTTGACAATTTCTTTTGACATGCAGAAGCTCTTTAAGAAGAGTTGATCCCAATTCAGAAATGGGCATCAGAGATGAATACACACTTCTCAGAGGACGAAATTAAAGAAGCGAACAAATATATGAAAAAATGCTCCACATCACTAGCCATTCGTGAAATGCAAATAAAAACAACACTGAGATATCATCTTACTCCAGAAAGAATGGCTATCATAAGGAAATCAACCAACAACAAATGTTGGAGAGGT
>PVKA01054601.1:0-10694 GCA_004027165.1 Ctenomys sociabilis
AACCTAAGGTAGTTGAATGTCAATGGAGTGCCCACTTTTGACAGGTGTAGACAAAGGAAGGGTTGTAGAAAGAAAAAATCAGGATGTGTGTGTATAGACAGTACACTTGGGATAGATAACGCTGTGCTTCTACATAATTCTATGAGAGGCAAGATCTGCACTAATGGTGGTTGGACAGGATATTATGTCAGCTTTTAGTACTATGGTCATCCACTAGGTAAATAATTATTGAATCTTTGATATAATTCAGCTATAAAAAAACCTGTAAATATATTTTCATGTATGCACCTTGTACAATACCAAAACGTTATGAAAACAGTTTGCAATGTATTAATTCATCGACTCTATATGGTTAAGCTGTCTTGAAACTGTCTGATTGACGGCGCATGCCTGTAATCCCAGCACTCGGGAGGCTGAGGCAGGAGGATTGTCGTGAGTTCAAGACCAGCCTGAGCTACAAAGTGAGCTTAAGGCCAGCCTGAACTGCATAGTGAGACCCTGTCTCAAAAAGACAAAAAAAAAAAAAAAAAAAAAAAAAAAATTGTATTTTAAAAAAAAAAAAAAAAAAAAAAAAAAAAAAAAAGACATTTGTATTTTAATAAAATAAAAATAAATGGAAAAAAAAAAGGCTGAGTTTTTGAAAAGAGCAATACAACTGATACTGATACATGCCACATGAGACTAATAAAGGAAAACTAGCACTATGACACAAACACCCTGAGACTGGAAAGAGATGAATATGCATGCACATATAAGGTGATCATAACTGGATAAGAAAACTATCAGAGCAGTAAATGTGAACATTTAGAGAACATGAACAAATATCCAGAGAAATACCATTTATCAGAATTGATTTAAGAATTACTGTGAATGCTTTAATAACAAAGAAATGGGATCATTCTAAAATATATATATTTAAAGAAAATTCCAAGTTAGGTGCCTTTATAGGCAAGTTTTTACATATTTGAAAAAAATTCATATCTTTTTTGTGAGTTTTTTTCTTGTTTTTGAGACAGAGTCTCACCATGTAGTTTAAGCTGGCCTTGAATTCATGGCAATCCTCCTGCCTCAGCCTCCCAAGTGCTGGGGTTATAGGTGCATATCACCATGCCTGGATAAAATTTCCAATTTTACAACCTATTCTAAAATATATATGAGAGGAATGCTTTTTAGCTGAGTGAAACATAAGTGAACAGCTTTTGAGAAAGGAAAACCATGATTGTCAGCATTGCTCCTGAATATGGTTGTAAAATCCTAAACAAAATACTAGCTAATGAAATGAAGCAAATATCAAATTTTTAATAAGTTGAGTCTATCATAGGTCTGAAAGAATACCTCACTGTTACAAAACCTATAGTGCAGTTTGCCATATGAACAAATTACAAGGAAAAATCATACCATCATCTCAATGGATAAGAGTTGTAGCTTTCATTAAAATTCAGCACCAAGTTATCCTGAAAAATATCAAAATAGGAGTAGGTGGAGTTATGGTTTGTGTATAGACATCCCCCCAAAGCCTCATACAGTCATGGGGCGGCTTTTGGAGTTTGTGATTGATTACTGTGAGTGTGGGTGCTCCACTTGTCCTGGGGCAGGTAGCCTGCATCGTAGTGTAAGGGCAGAAGAGAAGCTAGTAGATGCTTGAGCTGCTGTCATTCCCTTTGTTCTTCCTCTTTGCTGCTGCCATAATCTGCTGGCCTCTGCCATGTGCCACTCTGCCTTGGAGCCAGCTGGGTACAGACTGAAACCTCCAGTGAATGTGAGCTAAATAACCCTTTCATTCCTTCATTTTGGCTGTTGAGTATTATGTCCCAGCAACAAGAGAAGAGTAATTGAGACACATGGGAAATTTCATAATTGATTAGAAGATATTGCAATGAACCTATAGTAAATATCATAGTTCATGGGGAACTAGTAAATGTTTCCTTTTGAGATCAAGAGAAGACAAACATATCCATTGTCACCATTTAAATTCAAGTTTATAGTAGATATTCTAGATAAATAAGACTGGAAAAAAGCTAACTTAATGAAAAGAAAAACAAAGCTATTGCTTATATTTTTGGCTCCCCATCCTCTATGAGTTCAATGAAAAAAATAACAAGTACCAACTCATGAAAGATTTAGAATGAACAATGGGCACTCACCTGTGACACTATTTTGAGGCCATCTAAAATGTTAGATGGTCTTAATCCTTCACCTCATTTTTCCTTCATATTTGGGGCAATTTCTAATGAATCCAATAAATGGTGTTTGTAGGTGATACAATTTTATCCAGAAGTATATTCAGAAATAGACCCACATTTTGTTTCAAAAATTGTACATTTTCTTTTTAAAAATTAAAATAGTAACACATAATAATAATAATAAAAAGGGCATAATTAGACCTGAACCTAGACCTTCTAGGTCTTCTAGCAGTTCTCAAGTGGGCAGAGATAGTCACAGAGCTCTCCTTTATTTCATCTTTCCACTGTCATTGTTCTCTGATTTTCTGGTGTTTTGAAGCCCTTGTGTATGTGTTTTGTTCTAGTATCTTTGAAGGCTGTTGTTTTAATACGTTTTCCTATTTGTTTTGCTTTGTTTCAAATGGGTCAGTAGATTGAATCTACATTGCTTCATCTTGGCTGGAAGCAGAAGTCCACTTAATTACATGGCTCCTCATTTCTTGAGCAGTCTTATTAAGAGTGTTGTTTTAATACACATGTTAGTCCATTTGGCCTTTCCTTTAGAAGCATGCTCAGCTTTTGCTTGTTTCATTTTGTTTTTGAAGTAACTGGTAGTTTAAAGACTCAGTCTATAAAGACCTATTGAGTAGGAGCCCAACAATGCGTAAGTCCTGAAGCATTTCAGCACTCTTCTGCTGCATGCTTTGTTATTCATGGCTATTGAACTTGTGTAGTTTTGATCTTATGATGTATTTCATGTATGTTAATGAAAGACAGACTGAAAAGAATCATGGACAGGCCCATATGCTTGTGTGATTCCATGTGCTGGCTCAGAGTGAACATCTCCATGGTATTACTCTGAGTTACATTTGAGGAAAGTGCTAGATTTTATCTTTCAGCTTGTCTAATCTGGCTAGGGCAGACCAATAGTGATTCGCAAGACTTTCTTGTGCTTGGTACATTGTCATTATTTATTTTTAAGGCACAGAAAATTGTCCAAGTATTAGCATATATATTACAGATTTATGAATAGACTGCAACAGACATGGTGTTTTTCTAAGGGGTTTATAAAGAATGTGCTTTAACTTGGCCGGGTATAATCCAGTTTCTTATGTGTGATTACAGATTTTATTTATATGTCCATACTGGCTGTTTATTTTTATTGTTAAACAATAATTCAGATATTTTTGGCTTAACTCAAATATTCTTTGTATTTCACATACAAAAATGCTAGATGCAGCTTTCCTTCAAAAGATCTTTGAAATGTGGCCAGGCTGTTTCAGAAACAGAAATTAGTTATCTCTCATAATAATGACAAGGGAGGAAAAAAAACAAATTGAGATTTTTGAACTAAAAAAATCATTTCCGTCAATTGCTTTTGGCCTCCTCTAGTGCTGGCAGACCCATCTGCAGGAGTACACACAGGTCCAGGAGCTGCTGCCTTGTACTGCGCCTCCGTCCTTTCCTTTAGCAGCCTGTGCCCTGCGCTCATCCTCAGTAATGCTGAGAGCAAGGAACAGTGAGAGATATGACCAAGAAGACTCCGACTTTACCCTGAGATTATAAGTAATTAATATCCAAATAATAAGGATTTGACTGTCTTACTCATACTGAGTTCTTATCTTTTAATTCAACATTATCTTTTCCTTACTATTTTACCATCTTAGTGAGAGCAGCCTATGTAAATATTTGGGTGTTGGGTAGAAGAAAATAAAACAGGGATTAGAAGGAACATGCACCTTAAAAAATAAGCTTCATGAAAGATTTTAAAAACTTAAATATGTTAAATGCTACTCCCATTGCTGTTCTTACTTGAGCACAGAGTTTTGCGTTATTTCCAGGGAGGAGTTCTTAACAATGTGTGTTTTCTCTTTTCAGCTACTAAGTCAGGATTGCTGCCTCCACCACCTGCACTTCCTCCAAGACCTTGCCCATCGCAGGTAGGAAACAGATGGGATTTGTGTCTGTTGTTTGGTAGGCCAGCTGTGTTACCACTGGCAAGGGCTGATTTGGCAAAGATCTGGTTTGTTAGATTCCCAAGTTAATAGTTGGATGAAGAAAGTAGAGCACGATTTAATTTCTTCTCACCCAGTCAGTCTTCCAGCCTCAGATGGAAGGATAATTTCTCAGAATGCTACCAAGCAAGCATGTACTAGTAGATTGTCGATTACTGACGGTTGCATGTGGTTTCTTTTTCTTTTTGACAGTACTGAGGAGTGAATCCATGGTATTCACACTGAGCTACCTTCCCGCCACCTCATCCCCACCTCCTTTAACTTTGAGACATGCTATTAGGGCTCATGCCTAGATGTCCCCCATAGCTTCATGTTGTCATAGTTTGGGTGTTTTCAGAGGTGATTGGACCTAGAATGTGTGATGCTGGAATTGATTCATGGTGCAATGCTAGGATTAAAGTGTGTGAGTGCTACCAACCAAAAGCAGCCTGGAACTGGACATAAGGGATAGAAAGAGCTATGGTCATCCCTGTTTGCTTTGCTGCCTTCTGCCTGCCATGAACTCTTCTCAGTGACACTACCCTGCCTTGGAGCAAGATGATTACAGTCTGAGACCTCTACAAACTGTGAGCTAAATATACCTTCCCTCCCTTACCTCTGGGTGTCAGGTATTTTGTTTTAGCAACAAAAAAGTAGCTAAGACAAAGAATGTTGCTAAGTTACCCAGGCAGGGCTCAAACTTAGAATCCTTTGGCTTCAGCTTCTCAGAATGCTAGGATTAAAAGTGCCATTGTGCCCCCATGTGTGCGGTTTTTATACAGAGAAGAATAGCAAGGGTGTCTGTCCAGTTGGGATGGGGACATGGTTGTATATAGTACATGCAGTCTGGGTGACTATGTTTTCATTATCATTTTAGGACCTGTGTGGGTCCCATATAAACTAAAAATTAATTGGTTATACACATGGGGATAGTGCTGTGGCCTGAGTACATGGTGCTTTCTTTAGGGTGGTCTTTTGTTGATAAAATGAAATGGTAGGAGTGGAAGAGTGTCATTAAAATCTGTTTCACCTATGAAGCCATTTTGCCTTATGTGCTACTATGTACGAATCAGCAAATGTGTGGAGTGTGGCATACAATACTAAAGAACGTTCCTTTCCTTTACTGCTGCTGAAGAAACATTCTGTTTTTAAAGATTCTAACTTTGGTAGAAATGTGGGGAAACCTCTCTACAGGCATTTGCAGTGTCTATTGTGCTGGGTAGTTCACAGCAATGCCTTTCCATATGGTGCATCTCAGGAGCGAGTCACTGAAGCCACTTTTACTGTTTGCCTGTCCTTGTGTCAGACAGTTGGATAGTGTTTAGTGCCTACTCACCCATGAGATGCAGAGACCATAAGTGTGGCTTCCTACTTTGGTTTGAAGTGTACTGAATAGATCAGTTCTTCTTAACTTGCATATACACAAGTAAAAACTCCTTTTCCACAATCCAGCATTGGCTTTAAGACATTATGGTTATTTAATAATTATTGGGTTCCTTCTGTTTATCTAATGCCAAACCTTGGTTCTACATGGAGCTTTTCCTTAGTTATAATTCCTGGTCACTCAAGATTATTAGTTATGTTAATTGTGCATCTACAATACTGAGCATTCAGTGCATTATTTAATCTTCACAAATCCTTATGAAATAGGTACAAATATCCTTTTCATATAGAGAAGGAAATTGGAACATACAGGGATTAAGCAGTCACCAAGGTGGCATATCTAGTAAATAGTAGGACTGAGCTTCCTAACTACTAATTACAGCCTTTTGGCTTCTCCTCTCCCCATCACTGTAACCTAGGTATCAATGTCTACAGCAATAGAGAAAATCCACCACATTTGTAACTGAACTATAAACCATATGAAAGCACCTAGACCAGTGGTGAAAAATATGGCTTGCATGTTGTTTTTATTGTAAGACAAAAGGTGTTAATCTATGAGTTATTTTTTCTGAACCAAAGCCAATGCTGGATTATAGAAAAGGAGTTTTTACTTGTGTATATGCAAGTTAAGAAGAACTGATCTATTCAGTACACTTCAAACCAAAGTAGGAAGCCACACTTATGGTCTCTGCATCTCATGGATGAGTAGGCACTAAAGACTATCCAACTGTCTGACACAAGGACAGGTTTAATTGCAGGCACTGAAGACTATCCAACTGTCTGACACAAGGACAGGTTTAATTGCAGTGTTGGCACTTTGTGATAAATGAGTAGGTTTTGGGTTGCAGTTCAGGCACTTGTCTCTAAAAGGTTTCCATCACTGGCCTAGATGGACCTAGATGCATTAAGGCCCCTGCTTTGTAATGACAGCAAACTTGGCCTTGCTGATGACAAAATTAGCAGGCATTGCAGAAGCTTATCTCCCAGCTGCTAGTTTCAAGCCTTGGCTTGAGAGCCACCTGGATAAATGTTCGGAAAACCTGTCCCAAAAGACTTTTGTAATGAACCTCCTTATCTTTCTTTTCACTGTTGCACAAGTGACAATAGGTACTTCCTAGTCTGAAATGTGCTGCTGCTATCAGCTGTCCTCATCTGAGCTTCCCGAGGTAGGCTTCCTGCTTGCATTGGAGCCTAGTGACTAAAGATCTGACCTGGAGACTGGGACTTCTTAAGTCACTGTTAATGAATGAGTCTGCTTCTTTGTCTACCAGATTTCCTAGCACGGTGTAAACACTGAGCCCTGCACTCAGTCCAAGCGTAAAGCTTGCTGCCTACCTGTGGAGATTTCATACTACAGTAACAGTTGTGTAGGAAATGCAGGCAGAAAATTGCTAGGACCTTTTCCTCCCCTTATTTTTCCCTTTTATTCTCTTTAACTGGGGCATATATATGAAGTCCTGGGTAGTAAATATGTGGTAAATATTTGTATTGAAACCATGAAAAATCCCTCATACTGACTAGGAGAACCATACTAACCATCTTTATGGGATACCGTAGTCTTTTCCAAACTTTTTGTGATGAAACAGTTTCTGGGAGATGTTAATAGGGTCCTGAAGTTAGACAGATTTGTGGCCTGCTGGCTTTTACCTTCTCTGAGACATTCATAGTTAATATGAACCTGCTAAAGGCTGCCCTACAGCAAAACAAAAGGAAACCTGGTCAATATTGCTAAACCTGGCAATTTTGTAGCTTGTATATCCATTCATGTATTTATTTATAAAATACCTACTAATATCTTGAGGGCATAGCGGCTTGGAAACACTTAGTATAGTAGTCTGATGGTATTGCTGAGAATATTCTAACCTAGTCTTATCTGCTATCTCATTTGTCCATTGTGTGATTAAAGTTAAATTTTATTTTATACCAGTAGTTTCTATACATTAGCTTGGGATTTCAAACTGTCCCATTAATTTCCTTCCTTGCTTTTCTGTTCCTTCTTGCTTATTCTCTCATGAGCTTGCCTCTACCATATCACAGCAAATTTGACTATAGGGCACTTCAGCACTCTGATTTTTCTTTTGCTCTGTTTTTAAAAATGTTCCTTTCTGTATATGGGCCATCACCCAGACTTTGGAATATATATGTGTCTGTATATACAGAGACATCTTTAATGGGGCTTAGATTATAGTACTATCACCAAGTACTCTAGGGAGAAACCAGAAAGTCTGGAGCATTAAAGTCATTACAGTTATTAGATCTAGAGGAGATTAAAATAGAGTTTGTGGATTATTTTTTGGCTTTAAACTTTTCATGTTATTTAACTTAATAATTGGGAAAGACTAGGTTATAATAAACAAGAAAATGTTCCCTACAAAGGAACACTGTTTTAGAAACCATGTAAATAGTATGTTTTCAAGTTGTAAGTATCCTATATCAGATAAATGATTTTGTACATTGACATATGTATCTACATACAACGAAACATGTATAATTTTATCGAGTGAGAGAGATGAGGTGTAGGTTTTCAACATAAAATACATTTTAGCTGGCTATGTTAAGCACTGCTGTGATAGGAACATCTGGATTAAGTTATGCAAATGGGGCCCTAAAGTTAGAAAAAGGAATAAAGTTTAAAATCCAGATCTTGTGTTTTCATATTGCAGGTAAATTCAAGAAGGACCAAATAAATATCTAAGAATACCAAATGATTCAGATTCAGGCAGTGGTCTTTTGACTCAGGTGAGAAGAGGTGATTTTTTTAAAAAAAGGATTGATTCATTCCATAAACAACCAAAATGCAATTAGAGTAAACTGTTTCAAATGGAGTAGTGGGAAAGTGAAAATTAAACTTATTAGCTCACAGTGTGCATATAAATTGAGTAAAATTCCATCTACAGAGATTGTGCTTGCCTTGTAGGTCAGTTCTCTGGCAAGGGACTCTTTGATAATTCCATAGCTAATTTCCTTTAATAGCATTGATCTCATGCCAAATTTCTATAGCAGTTGTGACAGAGCCGTGGCTTTAGTGTAATTATATTTAATAAAGAAAGTAATTCAGGGGTAAAATTATTATCATTTAAGTTTTATATTATCATTATCTTTGATGAATCAGGGCCTCCTCTAAACTCATGTTTTCAAAACTTTCCTATTTGTAACACTAGCTGCTTACCTTATGATAGCAAGTGCTCCTTACTAAAAATGTTCGAAGTACTAAAGTATCACAAGAGGGTGAAAGCACTATGAAAGAAGCATCATATTATACCTTTAAGCCTAGAGGGACCAAGGAGGTTCATGAAATGAGGGAGATGCCCAGTGAAAGAAGACAAACAAGAGAATCTTTTTAGATGGGTGAGGGGTAGAGTATAAACCAAATGCAAAGACACAGACATTTAAGAGGTCCCACTATGGTTGAGAAACCACTGGAGATTTGGAAAGCCAGATTTTGGGATAAGGAGCTTGAGTGTTCTGGAGCTGGCATGGAGGAACAAACTGTGTCCTGATCTCTACACCCAGTGTTCCCAGAACTATGGGAGAGAACTAGTCCCCCATGGGAGTTCTCTCTGGAGTGCAATCTAGTTGCACCTAGTTAGCTTAGGTGTTCTCATGCTTGGCTACATAGTGAAAGCATGAGGGAGCTTTGAACCTGTGGGGGTCCATAAACTTGGAGATAAGTAGGTAAGGCCTGGCCCCTGGGAATTTTGGAAATTTGGCTAGGTGAGTCTGAAGTGAAGCCAGAGTTGAGAAGCAGTGAATTAAGGCAGGAGGAAAAAATGTCCAGAAAAGAGGTTGAGACCATCAAGGATTTTGTTGATGCCATGCCCTCAGTTATTACAGGACCTAGTGAAAGTGCACAGGTGCAAAGTAGGAGGGCAGCTTATGGATGTACCCAGACGTTGGGGCAGAAAATCCAAATCATGTGGAGTTGTGTGATGACTGATATGAATGGGGAGAAAGGGCCTGCATGGAAGCTCCTGTGGGAAGGAATAGTCACGTGCACCACAGGATAGGTGTATACAGTTATGTTCACTAGTCATGAACACAGACAGCCCAGGAAGGTGATGCTGTAGTCAGGGTTTGGAAGAGAAACAGTTTAGGGGCTGGGGAGATGGCTCAGTGGAATAAGTGCTTCCCTGGCAAGCACAAGGGCCTGAGTTCAATCCCCGGTTCTGCAAAAAAAAAAAAAAAAAAAGAAACAGTTTAATACAGGACAAAGTTTTAGAATATTTTATAATATTAACCTAAACAGTCAAATGTAAAAGAGTTTACATTTGTCCACTCACTAGAAATCCCCAAAATTGAGTTGAGGACCTACATTCCATGGCATTGAGACGTAAGGGCCTACAGTCAAAGATCAGTAGTGGAATCTAGAAAATCTGTGGCAGATCTGTGCCAGTAGGCTGAAGTATTGGCACTGGAGCCAGGATACGATGCTCAGGGTAAAGAACTGGAGCTCTCCTGAAAACTACCACAGCCATCCTCAGTGACCATGAGATCCCAAGCTCCTCCAATAATGAGAACATTTCAATTCATATTAGGAAAGCCAGCATGACAAACTTCTCCAGCAGAATCAACAGCACACCATCTTCCTATTCAGTTCTCTTTTTACACTATTGTCAACAATCCTCAGGGGGGGTCTTCTGCACGCAGCACCATGCTGATTTAGTTCAGCTTGGTGTTACAAGTTGCTGATTATTTAATCTAGTCAACACAGGTGAATAGAGTCACTGTGGTCCACTTAGCACAAGAATCAGGGACTGAAGGCCATACTGAACTTAGCTGGAATATGCTAGGCATGCAGCTCTTTTCCAAAGCCCAATTTCATAGGCACAATTTTTTATAAAATAATACCTTTGTTTTATTTGGGAAGATTGTGGCTTACTTAAAGTTGAATAGCAGTTGGTAGGCCCTGAAAATCTTCTGAACTATTTAGTGCTCTATTTTTCACAATAGCCACTCATTTTAATTGATATCCTATCATTTTTAGTATTTTTCCATCATTAATATGTAGTTGATGATAAAAATAGTTAATTCTTTTGGTTTTTTTTTTTTTTTTTTTTTTTTTTTTTTTTTTTTTTTTTTTTTTTTTTTTTTTTTTTTTTTTTTTTTTTTTTTTTTTTTTTTTTTTTTTTTTTTTTTTTTTTTTTTTTTTTTTTTT
>PVKA01054602.1:0-10695 GCA_004027165.1 Ctenomys sociabilis
ATTTCAGTTTTTCCCCATTTAGGATTATATGAGCTTTTGGGTTGTCATAGATGGCTTTTATCAAGTTAAGATACAGTCCATCTATTCCAATTTTCTGTAGGACCTTGAACATGAATGAGTGTTGGACTTTGTCAAAGGCTTTCTCTGCATCAATTGAGATGATCATGTGGTTTTTAGATTTCAGTCTATTAATATAGTGCATTACATTTATAGATTTTTGAATATTGAACCATCCTTGCATCCCTGGGATGAATCCTACCTGGTCATGGTGTATGATGTTCTTGATGATTTGGTGTATTCTATTAGCCAGGATTTTGTTGAGTATTTTTGCATCTATGTTCATAATGGAGATTGGCCTGTCGTTCTCCTTTGTGGTTGTGTCTTTACCTGGTTTTCTTTTTTTTTTTTTTTTAGCCTTTTACAGATGAGCATTTTATTATTCCTTTACTTTTTATACCTCTTATTTGTACGTTTCTGCTGAATGGTTAAGACCAAGATAAAGCAACAAATACATAAGAAGAAGTTTATAGTTTGTATCTGAAATGTTCAGTCACATCCCCCTCAGGATTTACCCTGAAACCCTGTAACGCACTTTGTAGATCCTTTGTTGGTGTCAGCCATGTGGATGAGTCATGGACTTTGCTTGACCAACTAGCTCCCAACTGTTTTCTATCCATGAGAATTTCCTTAGGCACACTTTATTTTACCTGGTTTTGGAATGACTATTATACTTGCCTCCAGAAATGATTTTGGGAGGACTTTTTCCTTTTCAACTTCATGAAGAGTTTGTGGAGTGTGGGGATTATATCTTCTATAAATTTCTTGTAGAATTCAGCTGCGAATCCATCAGGACCTGGGCTTTTCTTTGTTGGTAGGCTTTTCATTACGTTTCGTATTTTGTTGGCTGTTACCGGCTTATTGAGAGTTGTTCTATCTTCTTGATTCAGTTTTGGTAATTTGTACTTTTCGAGGAATATGTCCATTTCTTCTGTGTCTTCTATTCTGTGACCGTAAAGATTCTTGAAGTAACTATTGATAATCTTCTGAATTTCCACTGGGTCTGTGGTGATTTCACCCTTTTCGTTCCTTATCACTTGTACTTGAGGTTTCTTTTGCCTCTTTTTGATGAGGTTGGCAAGAGGCTTATCAACTTTATTTAGTTTTTCAAAGAACCAACTTTTTGATTTTTGAATTCTTTGAACTGTTTTTTTCATGTCACTTGAGTTAATTTCTGCTCTAATCTTTATGATTTCTTCCCGTCTTTGCGCTCTGGGTTTTGTTTGCTCTTCTTTTTCTAGTTGTTGGAGGTGCAACATTAAGGTGCTAATTTGTTCCCTTTCTGTTTTCCTAATGTGTGAGTTCATAGCTATTATTTTCCCCCTAAGAACTGCTTTCATCGCATCCCATAAATTCCGGTAAGTTGTACTTGAATTTTCATTGAATTGTAGATATTGCTGAATTTCTTCTGCAACCCATTGATTGCTGAGTAGGGTGTTGTTTAGTTTCCATGAATTTAGTGGATTTTTCTGGTTTCTTTTGTCATTTATTTCCAATTTCATTGCATTGTGGTCAGATAGTATGCATGGGATAATTTCTATTTTCTTGCATATACTTAGGCATGACCTCTGGACTAGTATGTGGTCTATTTTGGAAAATGCCCTGTGTGCAGATGAAAAAAATGTGTATTCAGCTGTGGTTGGGTGGAACACTCTGTATATGTCCACCAGGTCCATTTGTTCCAAGCTCTGATTCAGTTCTGCTACTTTCTTGTTAATTTTTTGTCTGGTTGACCTACCTTTTTGAGATAAGGGTGTGTTAAGATCTCCTGTTAAGATTGTGTTTTTAGACATCAAGGTTTTCATGTCCCTTAAGATTTGTCTTACGTAGATGGGTGCTCCCGTGTTTGGTGCATAGATATTTATGAGTGTTACTTCTTGCTCTTGAATTTTTCCCCTGACAAATATATAGTGGCCTTCTTTGTGTCGTTTGATCATTCTTGGTTTGAAGTTGAGACTGTCTGAGAACAGAATTGCTACTCCTGCTTTTTTCTGAGGTGCTGGGTCATGTGGTATTGTTTTCCATCCTTTGACTTTGAGCCTATGAATGTCCTTTTGTGTTAAGTGTGTTTCTTGTATACAGCATATTGTTGGATTTTGTTTCCTAATCCACTGTGCCAGTCTATTACTCTTAATTGGAGAATTGAGTCCATTTACATTTATGGTTATAATTGAAATGTGCTGACTTATATTTGTCATGATATTTAGCTGCTATTGTTTACTCCTTTGTAACCTGTATTTAATTGACTGTCCTGTTTAGAGGGTTCCTTCCATTCTCTTTCATGGAGTTCTGGTCATTGTGGTCTCTCTCTAGAACCTCTTTCAGCAGCCTGTGAAGGGATGGCTTTGTCATCATGAAATTCTTTAGTTGTTCTTTGTTGTGGAAGTATTTCACTTCTCCATCAAACTTGAAAGAGAGTTTTGCAGCGTATAGTAGTCTGGGCTGGAATTTGTTTTCGTGTAGGACTTGAAGAACTCTGCTCCATGCTCTCCTTGCCTTCATTCTTTGTGTAGAGAAGTTGGCTGTAATTCTGATGGGTTTTCCTTTGAATGTGAGCTCCTTCTTCTCTCTCGCAGCTTTCAGTATATTATTTTTGTGTTGGATTTCTGCGATCTTAACTATTATATGTCTCGGTGTGTTTCTACTTGGGTTGAGGTTATTTGGTGTTCTGTATGCTTCAGTGACCTGAATGTTGGATTGTTTCCTCATGTTTGGGAGGTTTTCTGCAATTATTTCTCCCCAAATTCTTTTTATGTCATTTGTATTGACTCCTTTATTCTCGTTGATACCAATTATTCTCACATTGTTCATTCTGGCGTCATCCTGCAGGTGATGGATTATTTTTTCCTGGATTCTTGTTGTTTTTAAGAGATCCTTTCTCACCTTTTCACTAGCTGCTCTGGCATCTTCAAGATCTGAAACTCTGTCTTCGCTTTCACTGAGATGGCTTTGTAGACTTGTGATTGATATTTTTAGTTCTTCTTTATCTCTTTCACTGTATTTCATGTGTTCTATTTCTTTTCTGTATTGCTCATTCAGGGAATCCATCATATTTCTGATCTCCTCAATCTTTTTATCCATGTCTTCTTTGGAGGTAGTTATTAATTCTTTTTCTGCTGTGTTTCTTCCAAGTTGGATTTCCCCTGTATATTTCTGGACTTGTTTCGGTATTTCAGATCCTATGACTTCAAAAAGTTCTTTTTTGATTTCATAACTTATTTCTGCTTTGAGCTCCTCATGATCTTCCTGCTATTGTTTCTTTGCTTCAGATGCTGTTAATTCATATATATCAGCTGGAATAATGCTCTCTGCACTTGTTCTGGGTGAGCATCGTTTTTCCACCCATTGTTTCTGGAATTCATTCTTTATTTCAGATACTATGTATTCAGATATTTCTTTTTTAATTTGGGGAATTACTTCTCATTTTATTTCCTCTATAGCTTTCTGCTGTTGTTCCTTTGCTGCTGTATCTGTTATTTCATTTGTTGCAGCTGAGCTAGTGTCCTCTGCCCTTCCTGATGGACTCGAGGTCTGGGATTGCATTTTTCCCCTTCTCTTTGTCATTTTGTATAGCACTGACCTTTGACTTTTGCTGTAGAGATTTGGTGCAGCTATAACCTTAGCTTGTTATGAGATTCAGGTGCCAGTCTATTAAGTTTGAGATTTTCCAGGTATGCCTATCCTGGATCTAGCTGTTGTGTTCAGTTCCTTTTTTGCTGTAGCTCCTTTGGTTCCCCTCTGTTGGTTCCCGGGGTCAGCCCTCCTGTGTCAGGTAGGTCCTTCCTCAAGTGGGCAGGCCTGGACTTTGGTGGGTCTTCTGGGCTCACAAAAGGATAGTGGATGATCTTATTCACTGAGTAGGCTATACTGGGTTGGCCAGCCTGTGCTGGATCCGCGTCTACAGGCCGTAACCCGAGAAGGCTGGGCAAGGTCCCTCTGGTATAGTGGAGCACTCACTCACAGACCAGGCTGTGCTGGGTTTCAATCTGCGGCATGGGACCGAGGATTGCTGAGAAATGTCCCTCCAGCATAGCAGGCTTGGAGTTCTCACTCTAGGCTGACCTAGACTGGGTCTTGGGCTGTGGCATGGGAACGGTAATCACCTGGAAAAGTTTCTCTGGCACAGTGTGCCTGGAACTCTCACTGGGCCTCGGGGGTTGGGGGAGCAGGGGATCCCTGGGATATGTCTCTCAGGCATGCCAGGCATGGAGTTCTATACTCATTGAACTTTGCTGCCCAGAGAGTCAGGGAAATTCCCACTCGCTCAGCGGGCTTTAAAGCAGGTGATCCGAGGAGGTGCTGGTTAGTGGGTCCTCAGGTTTCAGGTCAGTCACTGACTTGATGGGCTTGGGGGCAGGGATCGGGTAGCGCGCATGGGAAGAAGCCAAAGGCTCTCCCTCAGACTCACAACACTCTCACGATCTGGGAAGCCTGGTGAGCCTTGCAAATTCCCACTCACTGGGAGAGTTTGGGGCGGGATCCAGGAGGCCGCTGCAGTCAGCTGCTGTCTCTGGCTGTGGGTCCCACTGTCTCAGGAGGTCTCTCGGGCTGGGCGGGAGTGGGAGGGATGGAGGAGGATGGCGGAGTCGACCAGGGCTGGGCGGGTGTGGGAGGGATGGAGGAGGATGGCAGAGTCAGCCGCGCTGTCTGTGGCCGGTCTCTGGGGCTGGGCGGGCACGGGCGGGATGGAGCTTGTCAGAAATTGTTGACTTGAGCCTTTTACAGCTCAGCATATTAATATGAATATTAGCTATCCTTGTAGCCCCTCTATTTCTCTAATTGTTGGTCTGCAAACTTTATTTGTTAAACCCCCAGAAGCGAAGCTTCATGTATTATTACCCTGTAACAGTCAGTTGAGCTTTAAATTTCTACCTGTCTGAATATCAAATACCTTAGACATAGCATGGAACTGCTATTTTTTAACAACCATGGATAGTCTCTCTAAGGTTAATTATCAGTTGCTGGGCAACCTAGGGTCATGCATCACTAACTTCACAAACGTGTAAAAAAGGGCCATTACATTGTGAAGGAATATATGTATATGGATATGCAAGAGAGTTACAATAGATATACAGCTACTTTTACCTCATTCATTGAGAAAAAGTTTGTGCTAAAATTGTTTAGACACGATATTATGTCTGCTTCTTTTCCTCTTAATAACTACTATGGAGATAATAATATGCAATGTATTAATTATTTTAACCATCCTACTAATCTGTTTTGAAACTTTCATTGTCATTTTATCTTCTCATTAAAATGAATAATGTATATGTACATATATATTATATATATAGTTTTGTATAAATTGAAATATGCTAACTGGCCAGGGAGATGGCTCAGTACAATAAGCTCTTGCCTGGCAAGTGCAAAGGCCTGAGTTCAACCCCTGGTGCCACCAGAAATATAATAACTCTCCTACAATTTCAGAAGTTTGTAATTATAAATGAATTAATCAGAATTATTCATGGGTCAGTTACCAAGACAGCTTATAAGAATTTTGAAGAAATAATATTTTTCTCCATTATTACTTTAGAATTTTAATATCTTATTTTGTCTTGAGAATACTGATAATTTTCTGTTCCTTTTTCATGTAACTTGCACCTTGGTCACCTCAATGCACTCCACCACCCGCTAAAACCCGCAATTCCCATTTTTACTTAGCATCTCCTGAGCATTCTGTTGCAAATCACTCAGTGGACCCCCAGGTCTGCTCTACCTCCATGCTTGTGTATCAGATGAAGAGCTGTCTGTGAAGTATCACTGTCCAGCATCAGCATCCTGGAACATGGAAGCTGTTTTCTCCAGGCCTAGACCCATGAAAAAGTGAGAACATGCTCTGCTCCCCGATAGGCCTTTCGCCATTCCCCGGAGGATACAGGCATACCCTCAATCCAAAATTAGCACTGGACTGATCCCTCCATTATCCAGTATGATGGTGTTTGCAAAGGATCATTCTTAGATTTCTTTTCTCTTATAGAGTTGTGTTTCTGGTGCTGTAGCCCCACACCTCACACATTTTTAAAAGGCAGTATTATATGTTGTCAAGTGAATTCTATTATGAGGTGTAACTTTATAGGAAAGGATTTCTCCTTTTGTTGTGTAATTGAAATGTAAGTGTATGGTGAGTAATTTTAACAAGTCCTTATCCTTAGTCTTGCAATTAGATTGAGTTCCAGCTTCAGTTACTTCCTACATGATTGTATGCACAGCGATTATGCCATTTGTGGAGATGAGAGCCTCCACTAGAACAGCAGGCTCTTGTCCTGATCTTGCTGTGAATGCGAAGAACAGAAAGGAGTGGTCAAGAGACAACACTGGCAAACACTTTGCACAGTACATTCCAGTCTCACAAGCTGATGCTGCAGCCTCCAATCACTCTTCATTGACCTCCACCACACTTTTTTGCGCAAACTTGGACAGGCTTGGGTTGCTGTCTCCCAACACTCCAGAGAAGTTGCGCTTTCCTGGATGAAAGCCATCCACCACACAGAAGCCAGCAACACAGAGTACATGTCACATTTCTCTTGCATTTTAAATCTCAGTAAGAAATATGGATGTTGTCATTTTTCATAGGCATTGAGCTGGCCCAGGTTTGGTATTTCTCAAATCTGAGGGTGTTTTCACCAGATAGATCAAGATCAGGCATTCACATTTGCTAATGCTTGGTGAGGCTGTAATTAAAGTTCTCTTGTCCTTAAGCTCCAACATTCGGGAAGAGCAGCCTGAGGCTCTGGGACAGTGACCGCCTTAGGCACCCGAACTGTCTGGCTCTCCTGTAACATGCTGTCTACATTTCAAAACTAGATAACATTGACTATTTTCTAAGGCATATAAAACTGAACAAAAGACTATTTTGCCACTTTACTTCAGTTTTACAGTATCTCTCTAATTGTAAAATAGTATCTAAATTGATACTTCCCTCTGCATTCCATTTGACTCTAGTCGATGTTAAAAGACCCTTTTTCAGCATAGAAAGATCAAATATTTTCTGGTGCTTAATGACACACTCTAAATGAAGAAGAGATTTTGTGAGGTAAAACTGGAAAACAATAGAAATTACCTTTTAGGGGCTGGTAAGATAAATCACTTGCCTAAAGTGCCTGCTTAGGCACGCTTAGACAAAGAGCAAGGACTGCAATCAGATACCCTACACCACACACTGCGCCATCACTGCCCCCAGTGCACCTAAATGATAACTAGACCTAGGAGGAAAGGTTGGAGATCCTCCCTACACTAAACATGTTTTGGTCACACAAGTGTGCTGCTTTTGGAGGTAACTCCTGAGGTCACCCAGAAGTCGGTTCTCTCCACTGTGTCTCAAGTTTAGCTTCCAGAAGGAGGCCTGCTTTGAATACTAAGCCAGTACCTGGCTTTTACGTGTGTTCTCCTGCTCAGGAGTAGTCTTCTTTGTCTCCTCTGGCACAGAGATGAGGTATGTGTCCTTTCTCTGAAATGACTTCCCTGTCTTCAGTGTTAACAAACTCATTTTCTGTGGGTTTCATTTAGTTGGAATAATCTACAGTTTTCCTAATTTTAAATGCCTCTAAAAAAGAAAGCAAAAAGAGGTAGGAAAGTGAGGAGTAAGATCAATGACAGGAAACTGAAATAGAGCAGGCCTGTTTTCTCTAGCATGTTAAGGCGCAGCAGAGCCAGTCTGTCTCAGTGAAACTTGTCCTCCAAGTCATTAAGAATGCTTGCCAACCTAAGATGACTCAGTTTGCAAAAGGAGGCCCGTGTTTCACGTGCAGTAATGTATATCTTCTAAGTCTGAGCTAGATTGAAAAGTCCCATTTTTCAGAACTTTATGTAAGGTCCATTAGGGGCATTCGACATTACTCACTCTAGCGATATAATCTTAAGTCAAGCAAGGAAGAAAAGTACATTTTTCAGCTAGCTCAAAGGCAACAGGAACAAGTACAAAACAGTCATAAAATGTCCCATTAGAGAAATAGCACAACCTTATAACATTTCCATGTTTTAACTTAAATTTACACAAACATTTTGACCAATGTTTTGACCAAACCATGTAAAAAACAAAGCATAAACAACTGTAAGCAATTTTAACAAAACCATATGAGACAAAACCATGTGAGGCAAAGCATAACCAATGATGAGCAGTGTGCAATGGCATATCAAAATTTGAAAGATAAAAATCTGTTACATGAATAAGTCCCAATCCCAAGTCTATTAAAAAAACATCAAAGTCATACTTCCATTTCACGATCTTGGTGGATGAGCTCTAAATCATATAGGTCAATGAGACTCCCAACCTGAAAGGTACCTGGAACAAGTTCATGTTCTCTAAAAACTGAAGAATGGACTTTAGGCACAAATGGAGATTAAGAGGAGAGTATATTTACTGGTGGAAAGACAGCTCCTGTCCTAGAGAAGGAAAGAAGGGAGGCCTGAGCAGGATATCCCAGAAATCTGTTCTTTCCAGGCATTTTTATAGAGTGGAACTATGTGATAAGGTGAGTCTAAGATGGAGAACAGGGGAACTTGCTCAGATGGGCATGAGATGGGACAAAAATATGGTCAAGCATTGAGATTACAAGCACTGTTGCTCAGGTAAAATTGATTAAATCCATAATGAAGTGAAGAAGCAAGTCACATAGCAAGTGGGCATGAATATAGGACAGGGTCTCATCCTGTTGAGGGTTCAGTTAGTGACTCTTGGGCTTTTTCAAGGTAATTAATATCTATTTACAATATCAACCCCTAGCACTCAAACCTAGGGAAGTGTCTGACTGCACTTGTTTCCTTTTGTCTTGAGATGTGGCCCAAAGCAGGAGTGTCTGTGTCTTCCAAAGCTGTAGTCACCTTGTCTCCCATATTGTCTCCTTGAGGGCCTGGCCCACACTGTCCACCTACAATATTTCTAACCAGTTTGGCTGCCTACAACACCTGCACCTGTGTCTGCTCATAGGAGACTAGGTTACTGTCCTGAGTAGGTTCCTCTTACTTTCTTCCCAAGGCAGAAGGAGCAGGATGCACACACAGCACGTTGAGGGCCTGTGCCTGAAGCAGAGGAGGAGTGAGCCCCTAGGAGCTGGGGCCTGAGCTCTCCTTGGGTCAGCATGGGGCAGACACTTTGAGTTCATTTCCAGATCTCCTTTGTCTGAAACTGCACCAGCCAGCCCTGTGAAGTCAGTGCTTCTAGTTCTTCTCTGGCTTTCAGCAAATGAGAAACCTGGGAACCTAATAGTCTTGCTGCTTTCGTTTCTGTTTGTTGTTTGGTATTTGGTAGGGGCTGTAGTGGGGCTTACACAAGACATTCCGAAATCTTCAGCTCCACTCCATCTCTTTCCCAAGATTTTGAGACAGTCGCCCTATATTTCCCATGCTGCCCTCCCATTCAACATTCTCCTGTGCCAGCCTCCCCGGTGCTGGGATACCAGGCAGGCTACCCCCAGGGTGCTGGTTCTTCAGAGGCCCCTGATCTTCACTTTCACTTTCACCACTGAATTCTTCCCACATCAAGGACTGGCATTTTCTGCTGCAGTAAGGACATCAGCATCTCCTTTGCCCTAAGGGGATCCCTGTGGCCTAGCACGACAGGCCTCTGGGCAAGAGGCAGGAATGGAAGGACAGCACATACACATCCCTGCAGCCCAAAATGCCCACAGATCTAAGCCAAGAAAGCCTCTGCGTTTCCGCAGGTCTATTCCTGCTCCCATGGTCCTGAGATTCATCAGATAGGGGTCAAGCATCTGGAAGGGCAGCAGGCTTGAGGAAGCTGAGGCTTGGTGTGTCTGGCTGGATGGCCACCGACCAGGTTCTGATCCTGGGGACAGAGCTCGGCTCAGAAAGACCTGGGAAGAGTGCCATGGTGGCTGAAGCTGCAGCCCTGGGGCTGAGGGACAGAGTTGACCTACCCCTGGGGGACTGTCATGGACCCTGTCTTCCTTGCTGTCTCCCCTACAGCATCCCTGCCCTGGTTCCTCCTGGTTCTGGTCCAACCCTAATCTCTCTCCACACCCAGAATCTCTACACATTCTGTGTTTCCTGACATTCGCCCTAGCAAATAGAATACATCTTTCTCCTGAGCCTGCTGAATCTGTAGCTCTGTGTTGTTTTCTCTGCTGCCTGCAGGCTTGACCTTAGTCTGTATGAAAGGCTACACTGCAACAGGGAGGGCAACTTTGTCAGAAAGAAGGAACAGGGCCAGGCTGGGCTGTCCTGGGATTCACAGTAAGGGAGAGGCACCTGCCCAGAAAGGAGGTCTCTTGAGGATGAGCAGAAGGACTGTGGGCTGAGAGGCCGCCAGGAAGGGCAAGAGGAAAAGGAGGGGGCATAGGAACAGGGAAAGTTAGAGGAGATCAGCACTGAAGGACGGCTGCTCTGGGGCTTTGCAATGAAAACAGAAAGCATAGTTTTCACTTTCCAGAACACCTGGCAATGGATAATCTAGAAAACTGACAAGGTATTTTCCTCTTTACCTCTAGATTTCATAATGAATACATTATCAGAAGCCAATAACACCTTTGCTGTGCACCTTTTCAAACTTCTGGGGCAGGATGACTATGGAGAACCACCTAGCAGTGCTCCTTGAAAGAGCAGTTCTGTAGATTTTGGCTGAGCCTGAACCCTACTTCCTTGTATTCATATGTACAGATCTGGCTGGGTACTTCCCTTATC